>CM051012.1:6914589-6997808 GCA_027704905.1 Muraenolepis orangiensis | reverse complement strand
GGGGTGTCAAACTCATTTCGCATCGTGGGCCACATACGGCCTAGGGAGATGTCAAGTGGGCCGGACCATTAAAATTATACCATACTCTGCTATAAATAACCAAAATATCATGTCTTTCCTTTGTTTTGGTGTAAAGAAGCACAAGAACATTCGGAAAATATTGAAATTTAATGAACTATCCTTTTACAAAACATTTCATGAAACACCTCATATTTCCTTAGACAAATGTGCAATTTACTTTTATCATTCACAAATATGCATTGCAACTGATCCCACTGATTGTACAAAGGCACAAAACTTTAATTGGTACTGAAAAATATAGTAATGCACTTTAAGATTAAATGAGACTTTTAAAGAAAGGAATTTTTAAACCACTTACACATACGCATATAAAATCTAAATGTAATCCCTGCGTACACCTTACAAACTAAGGAGAGTGATTTTAAATGTGTAATGAAGAAAGTGTTCGCCTGTCCTGTAAATCTGTAAACTTCATACATGAAACATACATACACATACAATACATACTGAAAATTTATGGAGTTGTATGAACAGTAGAATTCCATCACACAACTTTTGTTTTGAAGCTGCTGACTAACATTAAAGTGCACATTTTTTAAATCACCACAGTAAGGATTCATCTTCACAGAGCTGTATTCTTTCAATGCAAACAGTATCTAAGGCAGCATTTTAAAGGTGTTAGTCTAGTCTGGACTTGTATTTTTTCCTGAAACTTGGCATCTTTTGGCCTGTACAAGTGCATCAACACCAGGTGTCATGTCCTGACTAGCTGTCACTTTCAGAATGTCATTTAAGTGTTTGTTTGTGAGCCTTGAACGCATTTTTGTTTTATTGATATTCATCACTGAGAAAATTTGTTCACAAAGGTAGGTTGTCCCAAACATGCACAAAATTTTAGCAGCCAGGGCTGTTAATTTGGGGTACCCTGGTAGTAGATACTGATAAAATCTGTCCAGACCTACAGAGGCAAATTTGCCCTTCAAATCTGCATCACACTGCAAATCAATTATCTCTAGCTGAATTTCGACCGGCAGATCAGAAGCTTTAACTGTGAAAGGTGAGCGAAAAACTGAAAATTCTGTCTCAAGTTCACCAAATACCTGAAAACGTTTCTCAAACTCCCGCAGTAGTCCTGCAATTTTGTCTTTGTACAGTTTCATGTCCGCATCAGGTCTGGTCACACACACATCTCTCAGACAGGGGAAATGAGCAGGGTTGCCATTTGCCAGTTGCATCTCCCACAAAGTCAGCTTCAACTTAAATGCATGTATGTTGTCAGAAAACTGTGTGACAACTTTTTTGCGGCCTTGCAACATTTTGTTCAGATTGTTCAAGTGTTCAGTAATATCAACCAAGAATGCAAGGTCCCGTAGCCATTCCTGAGATTGTAATTCCAACACCGGTTTTCCTTTTTTCTCCATGAACTGTCTGATTTCCTCTCGTAGATCAAAGAAATGCCTCAGCACAGCGCCTCGGCTTAACCATCTCACTTCAGTGTGGTATGGCAGGCTGTGGGTAATGTTGCTGTCGCTGAGAAGTTTGTCAAACTGACGATGGTTCAGACCTCTGGACCGGATGAAATTTACAGTGCGAACAACCACCTCCATGACGTGGTCCATTTTCAGCGACTTGCAACACAATGCCTCCTGGTGCAAAATACAGTGAAATGTCCAGAAACGATCTCCTCCATTAAGGGCTTGTACTTTGTCTTTGAACTTTTTTTTTTTTTTTTTTTTTTAACTGCATTTTTTCCACTTTCAAATTATCCTGCGGGCCTGATCGAACCTCCTTGGGGGCCGGTTCCGGCCCGCGGGCCGTATGTTTGACACCCCTGGTCTAAACCAAGGCTTATACCGTAAGCTATTACATTAAGCATAACTGCACTATGAGAACATTAATTATTGTACAGTTGGCACAATAATGTTCAGTCTTTTTGGCAAAATTAATTACACTGAACTAAGGTATTTTCCGCACTATAGGTCACACCTGAGTATTAGTCACTCTTATCAAAAAATGTGTTAAGAAAAACGAAACCTATATAATTAGTGTATGAGTCGCATTCTTTCTGTTTTTTCGGTGGTAGCTACAGAAGGTTTCAGTTCTCACGCGTGTATACAGTACCATCTCTTGGCAGTAGTTTGAACGCAGTCTGACAAAATACTAGAGATGCCTGATCAAATCAACCAAAATCAATCTTTTCTAAACTTAACAGCCAAAATAATCTCAAGTGACACTACTCAAATCGCCACACACACACACACACTTTCAATTTTAAATCGTGGTTAATTACAATGAACTGTGTGCTGATCAAATAGAGCATAGTTGAATAAGTACAAACCTTCTTGGAAAATAATCATTGCAAACATTACAGGAAACACGCATCCGGATGCTAGAGGGTCTGAGTGATCACGTGACTGCCAAGGTCTATATTTGTAAACACATAAAAACAATATGGGCCTCACCTCCCAGAGTGTGATGTGTGGTTTCATAAAATCCAGCTGCAAAAGGTTTCCTATCAGGGGCAGTGGTCTGGGTCCTGGAGGCTCCTTCCTCTGCTCCAGATTCCTGGATCTGGAGAAGAAGAGGACCAGCAGAAATATAACAGCCCCCAGCAGAGTGACTGAAGTCATCGAATGGAGAACTTGTAGGAGCTCCATGATTTCAGACTTATAATAAACTCCAAAAAAAAATGGGTTTGCGGTCGGCAGTGTGGCAACTGGTCGGTCCACACAGGCTGCTATTCCCCGTGCGAGGCGTCGGCGGTCCGCTGGACGTGTTGTCGTGGCTCGTTCTGCCCCGTACAACCATTTCCAAGCTCCTTTAGTCCCGGCTCCGGACGTGTTGATTGCCACCTGTCTGGGAGCTCATCAGCTGATCAGGGGCACCTGGCGTTGCGTACGCTGCCCCGCCCTCAGAGCTGCCACTCAGCGCAGCCGCCGTCGTCAGCCCTAGGTCGCCATCTCCTGGTCGGTTTGCTCCATCACCTCCTCTGAAACGCAAAAGGTACACACACCAAACACGCAACACACTCATAGACAGATGTGAGGCATTTTATACATGTAGCTAGCATCTTCCAGCTGCTCTGGTTCCTCACTGTGTCCAAGTCTCACATAAGAGACAAACATGTTAGTTATGTCTCTTCACATTATTGAATTCCAATGTAATTGTTCCATTAGCCCTTTCCACTAGTCCTGACTCTGGATAACAGACCAAAAAAATACATTGTATTTGATTGTTGTATGACATAAATGTAAATATGCTTGAATAGGTTATACTTGAACATAACCCATCGCTGTGTAGTTCTGTACGACAGATTATGTATATAGAGATGTTTATCAATGAAAACCTTCATCTCCCCCCTTGCAGAGTGACTAACCCCTGTGTCAATCTGCAGAACAATATTGCAAACCTGGCGGGAGCATTGATGAAAAATAAACCAAAACAAAAGATAAAATAAAATACAACAATAAAAATCCCTCAATGCAACAATATTAACACAAATGAATCCCCAATGAAACAAACAAATCCCTCAATAAAACACACAAATCCCCCAATGAAACAAGATCAGCTACATCTTGTGGTCACCAGTGTGCCAAGAGAAAAACTCAGTCAGTCTGCCGTTTGCCAGACACCAAGGAGAAGCTTGAGATCACTATAAGGAAAGGACAGGGGAGGGAATCTTCACTTGAAAACTGACCAGCAGGGACCGCTTGGTTGACCCTGTCCCAGTTAGACAAGCACCTTAGGTGATTTCCTCCTCAATGTCTGCAGGCACGCACTGTATAAGCATCCTGAATTAACATATACAAAGAAATAAAAGATAAAAGAAAACAATACAATTGGCCTATATCACACTTCCTGAGCCGTGAGCAGTGTACTCTTTCTTCAGGTAGTTACCCCAGATACGTGACAAACTGTGGCCGCCTCCCCTCCTCTCTGTTACTGTAGTGTACCGGCTGCTCAACGTCTAAACAAAGACAGCCCTACCTACCGTTACCTGCTCCCACTGATATCATCCGCCTTTGAGTTGCTACAGGGAGCCGTGATCTACACAAAGCTGGATCCGCGGAACGCCTACCACTTGGTCCGGATCCGGGAGGGGGATGAGTGGAAGACGGCCTTCAACACGTCCACCGGCCATTAAGAATATCTGGTGAAGCCGCTTGGTCTTACCAACGCCCTGGCAATGTTCCAGGCGTTGGTTAACGACGTGTTGAGGGACATGCTAGACAAGCATGTGTTTGTTTACCTGGACGACATCCTTAATTTTTCAAAGAACAGGAAGGAGCATGTATATAGCAGGCAGTCCTCCAGCGCCTCCTCGAGAACTCCCTTTTTGTGAAGACAGAGAAGTGCGAGTTACATTCCTCCTCCGTCTCGTTCCTGAGGTATATTGTGGGACAAGGGACCATGCAGATGGACCCAACCAAGGTTTCCGTGGTTACATCCTGGCCTTGCCGACGGTTTGCCGTTGACCAGAAGCTCTACCCTTGTGCGTTTTTCTCTCGGCGACTAACACCGGTGGAGAGAAATTACGACATTGGAAATCGGGAGCTACTAGCGGTGAAGTTGTCCTTGGAGGAGTGGCGCCACTGGCTGAAGGGACAAAGTTGCCCTTCCTGGTTTGGACTGACCACAAGAACCTGGAGTACATCCAGTCCGCCAGGAGGCTGAACTCCCGACAGGCCAGGTGGTCCCTTTTTTTTACAAGGTTAAATTTCTCCCTCGCCTACCGTCCCGTGTCCCGTAACGTCAAGGCCGACGCTCTGTCACGTCAGTTTGTGGAGGGGGGGGAGCTCGCCGAGGGTCCTGACACCATCATACCTGCTCCGCGGTTGATGGCCCCTCTTGTCTGTGAGATAGAGGAGAGGAACAAGGCCGCCCTGGTGGGCCAGCCCAGTCCGAGCACCTGAGCACCTAATCGTCTGTTTGTTCCCCAGCCGTTGAGGTCTAATGTCCTCATTTGGGCCCACAACTCCCGGCTCTCCTGCCACCCCGGGATTCAACGCACCAAGGGGGTCCTGCAGCAGAGGTTCTGGTGGACCACCATGGAGGAGGACACTCGGGAGTTTGTCAACGCCTGTCCAGTTTGCAACCAGCATAAGCCCTCTCATCGGGCTCTCCTTCGGGTCTCCTGCAGCCTTTGCCTGTGCCCGTGTCCCTGGTCCCACATATCCCTTGACTTCGTTACCGGTCTGCCACTGTCCAACGGACACACCGCAATCCTGACGGTGGTGGATCGGTTCAGCAAGATGGCCCACTTCATTCCAGCTGAACAGCTGAACTGGTCTTGAGTCATGTCTTCCGGCTACATGGTCTCGCCACCGACATGGTCTCCGACCAGGGGCCCCAGTTCACGTCGGTGTTTTGGAGGGAGTTCTGCTCACTGATCGGGGCCACCGTCAGCCTGTTGTCTGGGTTCCACCCCTAATCCAATGGGTACATGGAGACAGAGCAGAAGAACCAAGAGACGGAGACAGCACTGCGGTGCACCGTGGCCAAGCACCCCTCCTCCTGGTCAAAACAACTCCTGTGGGTATGCCCACAACACACTGGTCAGCTCGGCCACTGGACTATCCCCTTTCCAGTGTGCCTACGGATTCCAGCCTCTGCTATTCCCAGCCCTGGAGAAGGAGGTCTCCTGCCCATCTGTCCAGGCCTTCATCCGTTGCTGCCGTCGGACCTGGACCCAAGCCAGAGCTTCGCTCCTCCGCTCGGCCAACCGGTACGCCTCAACTGCCAACCGCCGTCATTCTGAGGGCCCCACCTACCAGGTGGGCCAGAAGGTATGGCTGTCCACTCGGGACATACCATTGCGGGTGGACTCCAACAAGTTGGCGCCTAGATATATTGGCCCTTTCGAGGTCCTGAAGGTCGTCAACCCGGTGGCAGTTAGGCTTCAGCTGCCCCGGTCTATGCGGATTCACCCGACCTTCCATGTGTCCAGGGTCAAGCCAGCTAGGGTGAGTCCGCTGGTCCCGGCTGCTCCACCTCCACCGTCACCCAGAGTCATCGATGGCGGCCCGGTTTACTCCATCCGCCGCCTACTGCGTTCCGGTCGTCGTGGGAGGGGCTTCCAGTACCCCCTCGAATGGAGGGGGTACGGCCCGGAGGAGAGGTTGTGGGTTCCGGCCCGGCATATTTTGGACAAGGACCTCATTAGGCGTTTCCATCAACGCCACCCCGACCAGCCAGCCAGGTCAACCGCTTCGGCAGCCTGCACCACCACAGAGATTCCGTTCCTCTGGGTGTCAGACTCCGAGGAGGAGGACGGGGAGGGGCCTTCCTCGGATGAGAGCGGGAACCCTCAGGAAGCGGGGAGGAGGAGGAGGTGGACATGGACGTCTCTAACGAGTATTGTGTGCGGTAGTTTGGGATCTTAATTAAAGTATTTTATGCCCATCCGAAGCCTCCCCTACCTTCTTCCGCTGTTCATCTGTGTCCACAAAGTTGTAGGCTGCCGCCCCCTCGTTCTCCGTTCCCGCGTCGGACTCATCTTCAGACATACCTGATTGCTCCGGCCGTTCCGCGAATCCTCTGTTCCGACACTTTCACTCTTCTCTCCGATGCTGGAGGAGTTAATATTCCTCTCGCGTCCATCGTCTCTGTCCAGCGAGCTACCGGTGACATAAGCAAATCTCACTTCTGACACCAATGTGACGCTTTAGCGGTGGTAGCCAGCTTGATACAGAAAAAGGAGACAATGTTCTTATTTTTATAGCCAAACTGGCCAAGATTTATTCCCTGCCGCAGCTCACAACTAACCCGGGGGTTGAAATTTTCACTCTTAAAACAATAAACCAGGATGGCAAGCCCAAATCGTTATTCATCCACAAGACGTTATCCGTGTCTCTCTCTGCCCCACGCTACTCCTCCAAGTCTCACACACTCCCCTCTCCCGTCTTTCCCCCCCTCCCGTTCCAACTCTCGCACTCTAACTCACGCTCACACGCAACCAGCTACACCCTCCCCCTAGCACTCGCAGCCAATAGGCCTATATCACGTCATAGTTTAAAGCCGGAAGTACCCGTTAAAAATCGCTAATGAACCCTTCCATCTGCACACAACCACAACATTCTGTTGAAATAGCTCAAACGTTCGACCCTGTAGTGTCAATTCAACAATATCCCCTCAGATATGTTTGCCTCCCTTCAGATGTATGCATGGATGCATGTATAGTCTCTCTCCAACCAAATGAAATACAATGTTGAGATATCAGTGGTGAAGCGTCAGGGCCTTCAAGGTATTCAGAGAAGACCCTGGAACTCTCAGATGAAACAAAATAAATCGAATTAATTGTATTAATAAAATGTAATACAATTTCATCAAATTGAAATAAAATGAAATAAAATGAATAAATGAGACTCGTATCTGTGTTATGTTATATTACAGTGTTACGTTGATTTGTGTCTTTCTCGGTCCATGCACTACGCATTTGAGTGGTTTTGTGTTGGAAAAACAATGCAACCAATCAGATATCTTTCTAAGTTGCTGGGAAGAATATCCTTCAACCAGTATTATAAACCAAGTATTCCCGATGACTTTGGCCCTTAGACTGAATGAGAGCATACGTATATAATTGTTATGTGTTATGTTCTCTTCAGCCCAGAAGTCAAGAAAACGTCTAGTGACATCTAGTGGAGTACCAGATTGCTTTTAAATAAGGTGAGAAAATAAGCAGAAGAAACAGGATAAAACCATTACAATAATGATAATCATATTTACAAAACCACAAACAACTGACGGAAGGGCTATATATAATAATAAAATAAAAATATAACTATATTGTTTCTGCACGTACTAGACATTGTGTAATTACGTAATGCCATTACTAATGGCATTGTTCATTTAATGTACTTGATTAAAACATGAGTTTATTTGAGTGTGGTTAGTTTGCTCATGCTGACTGGTAGCTGAGTTGTGTATTGTGCTGTTAGGGTGGAACTAGTACTATGTGGGTCACCTCTCTTACTCTAATCTGCGTTTGGGGCTGACCTTTAGAGGACGGAGAGTGATTTTGTCTCAGGGTTAACTGTTTGAGCAGTTGCCTTCATCGTGTTTTTAGTGCATGAATACCCACTGCAGGTAACGTTTGTTTAATTGATTCAAACATTTTGCATGATTTAGACCAGTGGTTCTCAAACTGTTTTTTTCAAGTGTACTGCCTTCAAATATATATTTTCAGCCAAGCACACCGTTCACCAGCAAAAACTATTTTTGGGAAGGAAAATAAATGTAATGAATATAAATAATGTATGTGAAAAAATATTACATGGATATTGAATGGGTGTTGGATGGGTTTTGCTTAGGATTTCTGTCATTTGTTGGAAAAATTTCCAGAACGTTAGAATTTATTCACTGATTTAGAATGTGTGGTCTCCCTCTTTTTTCATACTTTTGAGCCAGGATGTGTTTGTATCAACAAATGCCATTAACAGACATGAGCCGACCGGTGGCAGCCCATAATTATGTTTTGGTGTAGTTCCTTGTCGTGTTTTGTTCGGATAGCGCAATAGAACTGCACTAGCGTTATATTGGAACTCGTGGAATGGTAGCTTTGGGTGGACCAGAGTTTGGGTGTTTTTTCCAAGCACAAACCGAACCATACCAGCTGTTCAACCGTACCAAGGTTCGACTAAAATGGACCAAAAATCCTTTAAGTTGACATTCATTCAATATAATGTACAACGTACTTTAGTACAGCAGTAATAGAAGTAGCACACTGCAAATTATTTGGTTCTTACCAAGAAAAAAAACCTTACATTTAGAAGTGTTAGATATTTTTTCTTGTTTTAAGAATTAATTTCTTATTTTAAGTCTTCAACTAAACAGTATAATCTTATATCAAGCAAAACTTTACTTTTTTGTCTCAAACAGGCAGGGAATCCTAAAATGAGACAATTAACACTTAAAATAAGATGTATTACGTTTCTCCTCCAAAGTCTCATCAAAATAAATCTTGTTTTAAGATTCAATAACAAACTCAACATGCTTGATTCAAGAGTCACACAAAAAATATCTGAAAACACACTTTATTCCTTGGATTTTAAGCATATGACAAATGTTTGTTCACAAAACTGCACAGGGAGCACGAAACAGACAAGTTGGGAACCTTATAGGCCAACATATAGGCCTTGTTTTTTGTATAAAATACACAAAAACAAAAGAAACATACAATATTATTGTTCCTCCATATTACTGTCTGTGGGCAATAACATCACAAAGACTATATTTTATTGGTACAAAGGTACTGTCTTTGAAACTAACTGAAAAATAGGAGAGGCAGTCTATTAGATCTTTAACAAATTCTGTGGCCTGGGCAGCATTGGGAACTGCCACTTCATATGCCAGCAACTCTGGACTCAGATTCAGTGTTTCATAACGCTGGAACTCAAAAGCAATAAAAGAAGAATCTATCAAAAAGATGTCTTTTATCAGTCCAAATACTGGGAAAGCATCATCTACATTTACGATAATCATAGATTTCCCACTAATGTACTTATTGCCATTAAGGATGTACCACTTTACAGAGACAACAGATTGCATGACCTCTATGCCTAAAAAATCTCTGACTTTTCTCTTAACATAATCAACATTTTTAACAGCAGAGACAGGCCCTGATTCTCTCTCAGTAGCAAAAATTGGATGCTCAATGCCTATTTCATTGCAACATTCAAGGAACTGATTATGGTTTGCAAGTGATTTACAAACATTCTTGAAATTTAATTTGGAAGCCCATTGCTTAAAATAGCTATGCTTAGCTTCAAATCTCATACACATACTTCTTACTAAAGGACCAAGAGATATGATCTGGCTTGGTAGATGTAGCATGCACTGTAAAACCGAACAGTGAAAGTCTGTCAAATAATATGAGTTGTATGACCTCAAAAATGCATAAACATTATTTCACCACAAACGGTATGAGTTATCTGAGCACATTTCAAACTTTAAGTGAACAATACTTAACTTCTTAATGAATATCAATGAATATCAGTACATTGTACTCAAATTATTTGACAGCAGCCTCGCGTGACGTCACGTACGTGCTGACGTCACGTACGTAATCTTCTCTTTCCAAAGTGAAGATCCGCCATTGCTTTTCCACCGCACTAACCCATGCTGCTGGGGAACAGAATATCGTACCGAAACCGGTAAGTTATTCTTTGATTTAGAACCTTATTTTGTCATTGTGTTTACCTTACTCATTAAATGCGTTTAGTGTTTCAGTTGTTGTTGTTTTAGTGTTAGTTTATGCATTTGTAGATTCAGCCAAAGCGACGCTACAGTCGTAATTCAAAGTAGCAACGGTCACTAAATAAAGGTAAAGGCTGCCCAGTGTGCCCTAACCCTAACCTAAAGCACACATCTAATCGTGTCGTAGGATAACATTAAATGTTGTGTAGGCTATATATGCTGTGGAGGCTATACTGTGGAGGCTATATATGCTGTGTAGGCTATATATGCTGTGGAGGCTATATATGTTGTGGAGGCTATATATGCTGTGGAGGCTATATATGCTGTGTAGGCTATATATGCTGTGGAGGCTATATATGTTGTGGAGGCTATATATGCTGTGGAGGCTATATATGCCATTTAATGTTCTCCTCCGACACGATTAGATGTGTGCTTTGTTAGGGTTAGGGCACACTGGGCAGCCTTTACCTTTATTTAGTTACCGTTGCTACTTTGAATTACGACTGTAGGCTACTTTATTATGTTCATGTTGTGTTCTACAGTTCAATAAAACGTACTACTTACGTACTTCTAAACGTACGTCTCTTTATTTAACAAGCGTAATGACGTGCTGCTCACTGCGTCGCTCTGGGGCACCGCAGCGCTCTGTCTGATACGAGTTTCTTTTTCTTGGCATCATCCATTTTATCTGTACTACTAAATAACTTTCGCTAAATTGCATGTTTTTATTTTTATTATTATTATTAGGCCTACTTTTTTTGGTGTTTTACCATGATCTTTGAAATGCGGGACATTGTTCAGTTCACGCGGGATGCGGGACAAACATTCAATTTTCGGGACTGTCCCGCGAAATGCGGGACTGGTCACCAGTGGCGGCTGGTGCATTTTTCACCAGGGGGGGGGCTATACCATTTTACCAGCTATACCCCCCCCCCCCCCCCCCCCGTTGGACTTCACGATCGCGACCCCCCCCGTTGGACTTAACGATCGCGACACCCCTCCCCCCCCCCCTCCGTTGGACTTCCCGATCGCGACACCCCTCCCCCCCCCCTCCGTTGGACTTCACGATCCCCCTCCGTTGGACTTCACGATCGCGATCCCCCCCCTTGGACTTCACGATCGCGACGTGTGTGTGTGTGTGTGACACCCCTCCCCCCCCCTCCGTTGGACTTCACGATCCCCCTCCCCCCCTGCGTTGGACTTCACGATCGCGACCCCCCCCCCTCCGTTGGACTTCCCGATCGCGACACCCCTCCGTTGGACTTCACGATCGCGATCCCCCCCCCCCCCCCGTTGGACTTAACGATCGCGACACCCCTCCCCCCCCCCTCCGTTGGACTTCACGATCCCCCTCCCCCCCCTCCGTTGGACTTCACGATCGCGACCCCCCCCCCCTCCGTTGGACTTCCCGATCGCGACACCCCTCCCCCCCCCTCCGTTGGACTTCACGATCGCGATCGCGACCCCCCCCGTTGGACTTAACGATCGCGACACCCCTCCCCCCCCCCCCCCCCTCCGTTGGACTTCACGATCCCCCTCCCCCCCTCCGTTGGACTTCACGATCGCGACCCCCCCCCCCTCCGTTGGACTTCCCGATCGCGACACCCCTCCCCCCCCCCCTCCGTTGGACTTCACGATCCCCCCCCTTGGACTTCACGATCGCGACGTGTGTGTGTGTATATATATATATGCATATATATATATGCATATATACATATATACATATATATATATACATATATATATACATATATATATATATATATATACACATATATGTATGTGTGTATGTATATGTATATGTATGTATATATGTGTGTATATATGTGTAACAGATGTGGTGTTCTATACGTTCTGACCGCTGTCAATGGCAACTGACAGAATGTCTGTTACCCAGCGATGTCAGCTGATTTTGACACTTGGAAAACTGCTGAGCTGCGCAAAAATTGCAGTCTCTAGGCCATAATCGTAATAATTATGATGAAATACAGAAAGACATGTATGAACTTAAAAGTTGTAGGAATCATACTTACTGCATTCCTCCCTCCCCTATTGTAAAGTAATAATGATTTTCTTAGAATCTGCAAGGTTTTTATACAGGAATTTCATTTGGGGATTCAAGCCAATGGTTGCATGATGCTTAACATTTTTCTTTCTTCTCTCTCTGCACATTGTTCTCTTTTCTGTTCCAGTCAAACGAAGACCCTGGTCTCTACCTGCAGAAGCGTCCTCTCTGCTCCCCAGTTCTGCTCTTTGATGGCTCAACCACCATCGTGGCTGTGGGTAACATACCTGTGACCACCCTCAAGCAGGAAGATTTTTCAGAAGGGATGTTGGTGTTGATGGCGTACTATTATACATTGCACTTAACATACCCCAAATGTGTCGCAACCCTGCTCTCTGTTATTCAAACGGAGGTCATTGGCGACACCCTCCATGATAAAGATGCCACTAGTGCATATAAAAAAGCAATGGCGGAATGGAAATCCTTCTTTGACAAGTAGTGCAATGTTACAGTTGTCCGTTGAAAAAGCCTGTATTTCAGGATACAATGTTCGAAAATGCTGCTTCATAAGGGCTGAGAATTTTTTTGTTTTTATGGTATTCAAATGTTTGTGCTGTAAAGAAAGATTTCAAGACTGCATAGCAACTCTAACCCATTGAGTTTCAATAATAAATGTTGAACATGTTTACAAGTCATTCTGGTTGTTTTTTATGTAATATGTATATTGAAGACCGGCTTGGGTTTTAAGGTAGACAGCCTTGTTTCAAGATAATCATGGATCTTGGTTTAAGACAGAGTTAAGTCATTTTGAAATATTTTACTCTACATTCAATATTTACCCCAACTAATATTGATCTGAATTTGCTAAAAGAAAAAATGTAATTGCTTGTATTCAGTATGTTTCCCTCATTTTGAGGTTGTAAAAAGTTGCTTTTCAAGATATTTAAACTTAAAATCAGTATTTTACGCTTGTATTCAGTATATTACACGTATTAAGAGGTTCTAAAATTTAACTTTTTTTAGCAATTTCATCTTAAAACCAGCATTTACATTGTATTTTTAGTATATTTCACTTCATTTAGGGCTAGAAAAGGTTAAATATCAAGTCATTTCATTTTATAATGAGCATATTTGTCTTATTTTAAGCCTTCCAAATACCTTTGTAGGAATACTTGTTTCTAGATTTAACAATCTTAATTTAAGAAATCTTGCCAAGTCAAATTATCTTGCTGCATGGACAGATTTTTTCACTTGTTTTGAGTACCTTTTCCCTTAGTTTTAGTGTTTTTATCTTGTTTGAAGACCCCTATTTTTTGCAGTGCAGGCATTAATGCTATCACAGGATCATAATTTGAGTCCTTTGACTCTTACCTAAACTACCTAAACACGGCTGTGAGCACACAGCTGGTGAGGGGAAGGATTGAGGGTGAGGCCAAGAGTTGGGGTCAGATCCAGTTCATCCTCCGTCACCCCGGGCGGAGGAGTGAAACGGTAGTGTTGAAGAAGGGTGGTGAAGAAGAGGAACAGCTCCATCCTCGCCAGACTCTCACCTACACACGCCCTGCGACCTGACACAAGGAACAGGGTTTCACCTGGAGGTCATCTGCACAGTGTATTTAATAAAGACTGAAGGCCCCGTCACACCATAACGTTCTGGTCAGCGTTTGAGGAAACGTTGGTAATCGTTCGTTGTCGCTGGTATAGCGCCAGAAGAGCGTTGTGTGAACGCTGGTAATCGTCGGTGATCGTCGGTGACCGGCGGAGAACGCTGGTCCGAAAATACAATTTTGAACATGCACAAAAGTTCTCATGGAGACCAGCGTTCTTCAACGTTTAACGTTAAACGCTGGAGAACGCTGGAGAACGTTCGTGGAACGTTGTACTAACGTTCGTCGAACGTTGCACGTGTTCGGCTATTGTTAGTCAGTCGTTACCCTAGCGTTACTTGGTTGTTACTAATCGTTCACAATCTTTGCTTTGCAGTGAACACTGGTACACATCCGACATTGTGTGCCTCTGTCTGGATGAGAGATGGAGTGTGTGTGGGGGTCAGGACCAGTGCTTTTAGTCATACACACATCCGACATTGTGTGCCTATTTTCAGATTGGAGATGGAGTGTGTGTGTGGGTCAGGACCAGTGCTCATAGTCATACACTCATCCGACATTGTGTGCCTATTTTCAGATTGGAGATGGAGTACAGACGACATGGAGATGGAGATGGAGATGGAGATGGAGATGGAGTTTAGCAGTAGCCCCCCTCACACGCTTTTTTCCTCTTGGCGGCATTATGTGCACTGTTCAATATCCAGAAGAACTGTCACGGTTACAGTGGTTGACAGGGGGAGTGGCCAAGCCACGTGCGCTGGCGGCGCACACACACACCTGTCAACAATTGTCACGGTTACTGTGGTTGACAGGGGGCGTGGCCAAGCCACGTGCGCTGGCGGCGCACACACACACCTGTCAGCAATTGTCGTGGCTGATTGTTAATCCCCTCACCTGGGGTATATATACCCTGGCTTCCCGTTAACCCAGGGTTAGGTCGTACGTCGTACTGCACGTCACACGTTGTTCATGTTACGTCATACGTTGTTCATGTTACGTCGTACATTCTGGACGGAATCGCCACACTGATGTCCCGGAGATCCAGATTCTTTGCCTATCCCGCATCACCCGCCTGTCTCGCATTACGCCGGTCTATACGAGCTCCCCGGTAATTATAATTACCTGTCCTACCTCGGTCGACTCCCTCCCGTCCCGCCTCGGACTTCGCTACTCCGACCTCCCGGTACCCGGACTCCTCTCCCGTCCCGGACTTCTCGCTGGTCTACTACCTGCCGGTACTCCGCGGATCGACCTCCCGGTACCCAGACCCCTGGACTGTCCCTGATCACTCTCTTGTGTTGTGTTTGCTTGAAATAAAGCTCTGTTATAGCTCCACTGTGTCTTGGTCTGCGTTCTGGCTCCCACCGAACAATCCACTCGTGACAAGAACAACTGAATCCACTGTGATTTCACCGCGATTTATACCCGTTTGAACATGCAACCCACACGCCAGCAACACGCTAGTCTGTCGTTTGTCACACGTTAGTCACACGCTCAACACGCTCGTCTAACGTTGACTAATCGTAAGTCGCGCGCCAGTGACACGTCAGCACACGCTAATAGTTTTCAGGGGTGTCTTACTTGGTCGCTGGTACACGCTCCTCATGCGTTAGTCACACGCTAGTCATGTGTTAGTCACACGCCAGATGTGTCCACCTCACACTAGAACGCTTGAAAATTGAACGATTACAACGTTCATAGAACGCTGACCAGAACGTTATGGTGTGACGGGGCCTTGAAGAAGGGATACATTATGTCTGTTAATGGAGCTTGCAAACCTGCAGAGAAAGGCATGAAGGCATCTCTCTTGACAAACTTCCTATCCTTATCTAGGAAGTGGGAAGGATTAAAGCTGAGTGGGCTCTCCCATTCAGTCTCATCCCACAGTACAGACGTCAGGAGAGGATACACGACAGTGCCCTGTGGAGAAAACATAATTCAAAAAGTTATGATATAGAAGAAGATATTTATTAAGATATTTCAAGCTGGTGGCTTTTGTATTCAGTCAGACCTTCTTAATGAAGTAGCCTTGGAAGGTGATGTCTTGGCTGGTGGTGTGAGGGAGGGACATGGGAACAATGTTGGCCAGTCTCTGGATTTCATGGATGACAGCATCAGTGTAGGGGAGGTTCTTCCTGTCCTCTACCCTTACCTGACGACTCCCTATCATGCTGCTCAGCTCCTCCTGGAGCTGGCCTGGATGAAAAAGCTGAATGTCAGGCAACAGTAAACAGTTCAAACCCTAACCATAGAAAACTATAATTCAGCAAGAATCGAAAGCATCTTGGTATGCAGGAATGAGTGAAAAACTAAATGCATGAGTAGCTTGGGGTTAATTTGGATAGAAAATATATCTCAGTAATCAGAATTTAAAACTAGATGCCCTAAACTAATTTAGGGCATTTTAAGTGACACTCCCTCGTGAAGCTTCCATCTGCAGAGTAGTACCTAGGCTTGAGAATTGTTGCAAAATATGCAAGTGTATTCAGCAAGATACTAGTAGGCATACATTATGCCATCCACTGGCCAGAAGACCAACTCAAAAAGCTTCTAAGAAATGTACTAAAACATTTCTATTGATCAAATTTATAAATAGCTTCGAATTATGTTGGCTGCTGAATAAGTGCCTCTAATTAAAGGAAAACCAAATCCTTATTATATTTTGTATTTTCAATGAAAAGTGATGTAGTGGGTGACAAAGTAATCTCTTGAATGCTTAAAGTAAAATATATAGAGAAAGTAAATATGAACTCAAATTGTCCTAATGCATGCATTTATTATCTGTGGTAGTTGGGTTACCAGGTAATGTCAATCCAATGCTCAGACAACCCCCCTCCCAAAATCAAATTGTAGCGAGTAGAGACAACCAAAGAGACAACCAAAGCCCCTAAATTAAAAAAAGTGTCTACCAGAAGTTTTTGATAGTGGGTTTTCCTTTAAGCTGTTTCTATCGCCACATCCTTACCCTGGATTTGTGGGTACTTTGCCATGAGCAAGAGACCCCATCTTAGTGTAGTTGCAGTTGTATCTGTACCAGCATTAAACAAATTGGCAACAGATACCAAAAGGTTCTCAGTGTTGTAGTGAGTGTTCATATTTCCAGATTCCTGGATACAGAAAAAGGAGAATGTTTTTTATTAGATTCTAATGTATTGTCATTGCACAGCACAAGTACAGTACAGCAAGAATAATTTGGTATCTAACCAGAGTGCAAATGTTGCAGTAAAGTGCATGGTAATATATAATGTACAGTTTACAGTGGTTAAAAGATGTTAGATGTTGGTTAGTCTACTATAGGTATAAAAACTGTTATTAAATAACCACTTATATGTATGAGATATGTGCATGGATCATCACATGACTAGAGATTAGAATGTATTGTTTAATCAAAAGCATATAGACCATTCAATTACCCGTGTTATATTAAATTATTAAAACACGTGTGAATATGAATAAATGAGACAATCAAGCAGATCATTTTAGCAGAAGGCGTCCTACCTCCTGAGTCTTCTGGCGGATCAGGAATGCATCCACAAACCCCCTACACACTTGAGGAGCAAGGGTGTCCTTTAGACATCCAATCAACTTCCTCATCTGGGCTCTATTTAGATTTATATTCTTTGCGATCACGCTGCTGCCAAACCATTTGCCCAACCATGGGAACATGTTGTATATCTACAAGAAAAAAGGAGTCAGTCAAAATCATGTTCTGTATGTTATATACAATGAATCCTAATGAAAATGTCACGGTTACGGTGGTTGACAGGGGCGTGGCAGGCCGTGCGCTAGGCGCACACACGCGCACCTGCCAACCATTACCGTGGCTAATTGCCAATGATCTCACCTGGGGGGCTATTTATACCGCGGCGTCAGTGAGAGACGTCGCTCGTTCGTACTGTGTGTAACCTGTACGCTACCAGTCCCCAGGTGACATTCATCCCTGGTTCTGATCACCCTGCTACGGACTATCAGAGAGATAGCCCGCTCGTCTGCTGTTCCAGCCCCTCGTCGGTCCCGAAGATCCATTCGTCTCCTACCTGTCGGCTCGACGCACCTCGACTTCCCGGTAACCCGACCCATCGCCTGTCCCCAACTATTCATTCATCCACTACCTGTCGGTACGACGCACCTCGACCTCCCGGTTCCAGATCCCTCGTTTGTCCTGGAGATTACATACGATTGTGTTCTGTGCCGAATAAAACCCCTGTTCTCCCCTTTCTGGTCTCCGTCTGCGTTCTGGGTCCAACCTAACCACGCACGTGTGACAGAAAATGTAAATTGTACCTGTACTGAAGGGGATCCTGCAAGTCGAATGGTCTCATTGGCTCTGTTGACCATCGCTATGAACTCTGGGTCATCATATTCAAATCTACTGCCATACACAATGGAGCAGATTATATTGGAGACGGCATAGTTGATTGATTGTGTCGTATCAAAAGCTTTTCCTGTAACATAAAGGGATGAACTCTTATTCTTTCATTTTCAACAGTGACAATTTATAACCGATGAACTGTGATACATACCTTTATATTGCTCAAAAACCTCCATGAGGTTTTGACATTCTTCTATCATTTTCTCTTCACTTATCTTCTTGCCCATCCCAAAGTCTCTCAAGGTTGTCAGAGCAAAACGCCTCATCTCTTTCCATGACTCCCCATTAGCAAATAAAATTCCTGAATCAAATCAAATGTAAACCAATTCTGTATTCTAAATTCTGTAAAGGGATGTTTAACTGACTGAACATGCATTCCATAAAATAAGACATTTGAATAAGAATAACCTCATATTCTTACCATGTCCTCCAAAGGATTTAGCTATCTGGATCAACTCCCTTTCTCCAAATTCTTCTGCATTATTGACCAGAGCTTGTTTGACTGTCTTGTATCCAGCCAGGACCACCACTTTCTTGGGACCTAAATACACTGTGAAGACGTGTCCATATTTCTTGGACAACTAACAACAGAAGCACATAAAGTAGTTTGAATGAAGAAGGAAAATGTAAAATTATCATAAAGATACATTTGCCCTAATTGTTTGATCTAATTATATATCAGAATCATGTATATACTTCTTATATAGTGATATAGACCTGGGAAGTGTGTTTCCTCTGATTCCCCATCTCTTAAACCCCTATTGAGAATGTGTATCAGTACGGCGTTACGGTCATAAACCATATGGGTTTGGCCAGGTAGGTTCATAACTTTAAACGAGGGAAGTTATTATTTCACAATTTTACTGTTCCAACCAATACATGTAAATGTTTGACTTTAATTGCTGAGACTATGAGGAAGGCAGTATAGCTCAGGAGGTAGAGCGGTCGCCTCACAACCGAAAGGACCCTGTTCGATCCCCGCTCCTCCTAGCAAAAGCTGTCGGTGTCCTTGAGCAAGACCCAACCCTGCTCCTGACGTGCTGGCTGTCTCCTTGATGGCTGACTCCTCCGTCGGTGTATGAATGTGTAATGTGACAAATTTACATGACTTGTAAAGCGCTTTGGATAAAAGCGCTATATAAAAGCCGGCATTATTATAATATGTACTTTATATTGTGAATGTTTTCATGATATCTACTACACTATCTATCCATGAGCCTCGTCCACTCTGGACCAATCACAAAGGAGGGTGACAATCAACCTTCAAAGCTGGGGGAAAGCCATACAAAGCTGAACATGTGGACGCTATGACACATGTGGACTATTTCACGTGGTCAAATTGACAATCGTCAAATCTATCTAAATTAACCATAGCTAATACCATAGAGTAGAGTGGAACTGCCTCATGGCAATAGTCATACTTGTAAGGTTATCGTGATAAGTACATTCAAGATTTAAGGTTCAAAATGTGTTTTATTGCCATTTGCAACAAGTACAATGGAATGGAATGGATTGCCTACAACAATACTATACTAAACTATACAATACTATAATATACTAAACAATACTATAAACAATCCTATATACAACATATAATATGTTATACTATATACTATAAACAACATTATATACAATACTATGAACTATACTATATACTATAAACAATGCTATACTATAAAAAGTACACAGTGTTGTAGCCATTACTTCTCTCGCTTTCCCTAGTTTTCAATTTTAAATCGTAGTTAATTACAATGAACTGTGTGCTGATCAAATAGAGCATAGTTGAATAAGTACAAACCTTCTTGGAAAATAATCATTGCAAACATTACAGGAAACACGCAGCCGGATGCTAGAGGGTCTCAGAGTGATCACGTGACTGCAAAGGTCTATATTTGTAAACACATAAAAACAATATGGGCCTCACCTCCCAGAGTGTGATGTGTGGTTTCATAAAATCCAGCTGCAAAAGGTTTCCTATCAGGGGCAGTGGTCTGGGTCCTGGAGGCTCCTTCCTCTGCTCCAGATTCCTGGATCTGGAGAAGAAGAAGAGGACCAGCAGAAATATAACAGCCCCCAGCAGAGTGACTGAAGTCATCGAATGGAGAACTTCTAGGAGCTCCATGATTTTAGACTTATAATAATCTCAAATATAAATGTACAATAACTGCCTTGTGGTCTTTGTAGTGGAGGTAATGACAGATGTGGCAGATTGTTTGTGTGTTTTGTAGTAGCCTCAAGGTAAAAGTCCCACCCATGGTGTCACACAATGACACGCCGTACAACTGTTAGTCTGTTAATAATTGACTGTTGCTCAATGACACGTTCTCATGAACTGTTTACATATTAAATGCCCCATACAATTCTGGAATCATAGTAAATTACCAATGTAGGTAGCTTATATGCATGACAACATGTTCCATTAGTAGTACTAGCCTATTATTAAACATTAAAAAAATAAATCACGAATCTCCTGGGAGGGGTCCAGTGACTTTCTACACAATGGCAGTAAAACTAGACCAAATAAAACTATAAACATGGCAAGTAGCCCATCTGTAATAAAGTTTATAGATCAAGATAAGTTTGATCTATGAAAAGTGGGACCTTGTTGACTAAATCAGTACTGTATCAAAATACATTTTAATGCCTTAAATACAATTTGTTGTGCGTCGCCAACATTGCTGAATGGTTGCAAATTTTCTGTTTTATTCATGTATTATGTTTAGTTTAGTTCCAGGGTTTTATTTACATTTACATTTACATTTAGGGCATTTGGCAGACGCTTTTATCCAAAGCGACTTACAAGGTGTACATTTGTTGAAGTAGACAATAGCATAACGCTGAGGTACGCAAACATAAAAATAGAGCAGTTCACAAGCATTCATATTAACAAGATGAATAACACAATTTCGTACTGCCAGGTCACCTGCTTACAAGTAGCTGTGATAAGAGCGTGTTATCAACATTAAGGATATACACTTGCTAGAATATACAACATGCTAAGAGCTATTAATGTCAGGACTTAAGCAAGTTAGGGGTTCACAAAGGAGAAGGAGGGTTCATGGAGAGTCCAAGTGGACTCTGAACAGGTGGGTCTTGAGTCTCTTGCGGAAGCTGGCGAGGGACTCTGCCGTCCTGACATTAGACGGGAGTTCATTCCACCACTGTGGAGCCAGAGCCGTGAAGAGCTGGGTCTTGGAAGAGCGATGCTTGGTTGTTATCAGTGAAGGTCGAACAAGTCGCCATGGCAGAAGTTGAGCGGAGCGCTCTGGCTGGGATGTAGGGCTTGACCAACGTTTGGAGGTAGGTTGGGGCAGTTCCATTACCTGCCCTGAAGGTCAGTACCAGAGTCTTGAACTTGATGCGAGAATTTACCGGAAGCCAGTGGAGATCGCGGAAGAGAGGGGTCACGTGGGAGAATTTAGGTAGGTTGAATACCAGGCGTGCTGCTGCGTTCTGGATGCAGACCTGTTATTTCTATAGTCTTCCTCCCGCCCCCTGTTATTGGTTATGTCATTATTGTTTGCACCTGCTGATGTCTCCTGGCATAAATAGGTCCAGGCAATCACTGTCTCGTTGCCAGATTGTCTCGTTGTGTTATGCCAAGTTCTCCAGCGTTTAGGTTCCACGTCATGCCACACCACAGTCAGGTTTTTGGTGATTCGTTTTTTTGCCTTTGAGCTTTTCAATCATCGAGTGAATTTTTGTGTTAGACCTTGCTTTTTTCAGTAAAGACTCTTTTACTTTATCACTGTGTCTGCATTCGTGCTTTTGGGTCCACACCGTATACGCCCGTGACACAATTAGAACCCTTAAAGTCACCATGACATTCAAATGAAGGTCAACTTACTCTCCTTTATTGCTAATTCATTCAATCATTCAAATTATTGACCTATTTACAGGGAAAACAACACATGTATTTACTCTACATGTGAATTTACAATTAAAGGATTAGTTTGCCAGTTTTCCACCAGGTTTGTACCATTACAATGTTGGAAATACTGTTTATGTAAATGACCAATGATCAATTCCCCTCCATTTTTACCAGCATTCAGTTTAGAAGTTGTGTGCGCCAGCAAAAGTTTGCAGTGTGAGGTGCTTTCCGCCATCCGCAACACTTTTGCTGGCTCAAGTGCTGCTCAACTTTTCTATGTTCTCAGCTCATGAAGCACCAATTTCTGGCATCCGTTAAAAAACGGACACTAGCCGGTGGTGCTGTGCAGTCAAGTAAACCTCACTCCAGACACCTAAAAGACGTTCTTGCGATGAAGCTTAGAGCCCATGGGTTATAGCTTCTGACGTTAGAGCGTCCTGTCTCATGCCTGGAGTCGTGAGTTCTATTCCAGTCGGAGACACTCACGGTTACATTGGTGCCGTGACCCGGATGAGAGTGAGTTTTTGGGGGGGTGAGTGTAATGGAGGCCAGCCGGTAGTAATGTGTAGTAGTTAACCTCACTCCCCGACACCTAAAAGACGATCTAGCGATGAAGCTAGATCTAGCGATGAAGCACACTACGGGTGGGTAGTCTGACAGGCTAGAGAACGGGTGGGTAGTCTGACAGGCTGGGGAACGGGTGGGTAGTCTGACAGGCTGGGGAACGGGTGGGTAGTCTGACAGGCTGGGGAACGGGTGGGTAGTCTGACAGGCTGGAGAACGGGTGGGTAGTCTGACAGGCTGGGGAACGGGTGTGTAGTCTGACAGGCTGGAGAACGGGTGGGTAGTCTGACAGGCTGGGGAACGGGTGGGTAGTCTGACAGGCTGGGGAACGGGTGGGTAGTCTGACAGGCTGGGGAACAGGTGGGTAGTCTGACAGGCTGGAGAACGGGTGGGTAGTCTGACAGGCTGGAGAACGGGTGGGTAGTCGTACATGCGAGAGTTGGGCAATGGCTGAAAAGAGAAGTCAGGCAGTAACTTGTAGGATTAGAAATGTGGTAAACACAAGGAAAAGACAACAATCTGACAAGGAACCTTGCAAGCAGCACCTTGAGTAGGATTGGCCAAAAGACCACATTTCAAGATGTCAATTCAGATTTTATTAGCAGTTTTCAGCAAATCAAATTATCTGGTGGCCTCCTAATAATTTTCTATGTATACATTAAAGGTGCTTGATTTTGTATAGTAGGCCTATGCATCAGAAGTTGACACATTCTAGTGATGGACATTGCGGCTCTTTTTAATGAGACAGATCATTAGGCTCTTCTGGATCCCAGCTTTTTTGTTGTTGTTAATGTCAAGTCAAGTCAAGTTTATTGTCACTTCACAGTTTACACAAGTATAAAGCAGTGAGTGAAAATCTTATGTGCAATACCCGACGACAGACAGCAGTTATAAAAATAAGATAGAATAAAAAACTTTATAAAGTTAAATATATTAAATTAGGGGCGGCAGGATAGCTCAGGAGGTAGAGCGGTCGCCTCACAACCGGAAGGTTGCTGGTTCGGTCCCCCGCTCCTCCTAGCAAAACCTGTCGAGGTGTCCTTGAGCAAGACACCTCTCAACTGTGCTGGATGTCTCCTTCATGGCTGACTCCGCCGTTGGTGATTGAATGGGTGAATGTGAGGCTTGACTTGTAAAGCGCTTTGGATATAAAGCGCTGTGTCAAAAAAGCATCCATTACCATTACACACACACACACACACACACACTTACACAATGTAAAGCGCTTTGGGTGTCTTGAAAAGCGCTATATAAAATGCAATGAATTATTATCATTAAAAAATGCAATTTATAAAATGCAAAATATAAGGACAAAAAATGTGCAATATGTATATATAATCAATGTAATAAAATATACTGTAACTCCCTCTCATGCAATGATGACAGCAATGCGTTCTTTATGATACTGGTAGGATTTATTCAAATCCAGACCGTGAGAACTGTGAAACACACACATGAAATACAATAAATCACAGATCAAACAATAACAACATACATTCATATTATTTCTACTTCGTCTCTTAGTGTCACATGTCTTTACAATATTGTTAACCTACAAAACACATTAAATCCTTCTGCAATAATAATAACAATAAACTCACTTAGCAAACATTTCATTAGCACTTTAGCTACCTGGCTTGAGCTTACACACAGCTAACAACCACAACACCAAACGTACCTTATTGGCTGCATGCAATAAGAGAGGAAATTATGGAACTTCACTGACTGAACTGATCGACCGAACTGACTGACTGTGACGGAACTTTCTCTTATATACGGAGATTTTGACACGCGTGCGTCGGCATAAACGTCCCCGGAACACTGTGCGCTTCAACCATTAGTTCCGCTCTTACTCTACAGCATTTAGGTAGGAACCAAAAACTGGTAGGAACCAAAAACTCAAACTGAACACAGAGGCAGTTACACTCCCACCAAACATATCACTTGTATATGATTTTACAATGACTTAGAGCCAACATACTGCATAGAAAGTAAACAAAACTAAATACAATAACTTCGGTCCTTGGCCTCCACAGGAAAGGTCACTTCCGACTGCGCCTGGGTGTTGAGAACCTGGGCCTTCTTAAGTTCAGGGTCGTCACTTGCGATCTCTCCCACCTTGACTTCTCCACTTGGTAACTCTTTCTGCCAAAGAAAGTCTGGGCCTCCATTGTGTAGACTCTGTGCTTTGCTTGATGCGTTCTACACGATTTGCCACAGGACCTCTTCGGAAGCGATACAGAACTCCCACTAAGGTGTTTGTCAACTCTGGACCCGTCAGGAGATAGTCGTTCAAGGATGTCCCTTGGTACTTGGCGGAGCAATCGAAGACAACACGTATCTTCCCAGGCTTTTGTGGATGATACACCCCATGATGTGGGATATACCAAGCTGGAGCTTTGTAGATGTCTTCCTCTGGGACCCTTTCTGCATATCCGCGGGTTATGGTCCCATCCATGAAGGTCTGTAGTCTTTGTGGTACTGATCGTTTCTTCTCAACTTGGATAGCACGGATCTTGTTATCAGGTAAGTTAGGCCTTTCCTTCTTGAATGGCAGCGGCATTTCATAATGACCGTCGCTCTTTAACTTGATGCCCTTCTCCATTTTCGACCTTAGATCCTCTTGAGAGATGGGGCTGGCTTCTGACACTCTTTCAGCGAAGTCAGACTCCAGCATCTTTATGGCATCTGCAGGTAACACAACTTCCTTGATCTGTGTTCTACAGACATAGTGCACTTCACTTGTGAGGTCGGAAGAGGACGGTAGACCTGGCGTCACTTGCTTCACAATGACTTGGTGACTGATTCCGATTGTATCTCCATAGTTGAGACACGGTTTACCATATCCCACCACACTCCAGCCCAAGTCTGTTCTCTGAGCAAACGGCTGATGTTCCTCACCAGTCACCACTTGTCTTGGAACGAGGGCTTGAGCACAGTTGTAGCCAATTAACAGGCCGACATCACAGCTTTGCTGAGAAGCGATCTCATCTGCAATGTGTTCAAGATGAGGCCATGCCTTCGCTGTCTCTGGTGTGGGAATATGGTCTCTGTTTGCAGGGATAAACTCTCTTGAGTAAGTCACTGGCAGAGTGATTATCTTGTCTGAATTGAATCCTCTTACTTGTAGACCTGTCAGCTTCCAACAGGACACGACTGTGTTTCTTGAAGCTAGCGTGGAGAGCTTTAGCTGAACTGGTTCACCTTTTGTGTTGAGAGCCTTTGCTGTCTCTTCGAGGATAAAGGTTGTGTCACTTTGTGTATCGAGGAGTGCGTACACCAGAACCTCACGACTTGGCTCACTTGTAGATGACACCCACACTGGAACTATTGTGGATGTATGAGTGTTCCCATCATTCTGGATGACTCTAAACGATGTCGCCTCACGTGATGGTCTCTCTGCCTGGTTTTGTGGCTGATTATTCTCTCTTTCTTTGTACTTTTCACTGTTCCTTGCTCCATCCGGCCTTGTTGACATCCTTTCTTCCTTGGTGCGATCATCATGGAGGCAAGTTGGATGTTTTCTCTCACAGGTGTCGCAGGTGTTTCTATCTCTACAGTCCTTGGAGCGATGGCCAGACTTCAGACAGCCGAAACACAAGCTCTTCTCTTGGACAAACTTAATTCGTTCACTGATTGTCATCTGCATAATCTTGCGACACTTCTGCAGACTGTGTCCTGCCCTCTCACAGAAGACACAGCCTGTGGCGACGGCTTTCTCATCTGAGCTGGTTGCTAAAACCCTTGCTCCAGGATCTCTGCTCCTGGAACCCTTGTCCAGAATACTCTCCCCTGCCTTCAGAGCATGACGAGCGGTTACTGGGTGACAAGCGATTCTGGCTTCACGTGTGAGGAACTTGACAAACTGGCTGAAACTCGGGAACATGCGAGTTTCTTCTTCTGTGGCCATGACCTTCCTATGCCATTTTGAAGTCAGCCAGTCTGGAAGTTTGAAGAGTATTTTCTGGTTCTCGTTGCAATCATTAAGTATTTCAAGACCTCTGACCTGAGACATGGCAGCCTCACAGCTGCGCAGGAAGTCGGCGAGTTCTTGAAGTTCCATACTGCATTTGGAACTTATCTTGGGCCATGACTCAATCTTATCTCTGAAGGCCTTGGCAATGAGGAATGGATCGCCATATCGCTCATCTAGGATGTGCCATGCTGCATAATAGGCTGACTCTGTGCCTAGTAAGAAGTAGCTCTCTATGGCCTTCTTGGCAGATCCACCCACGTACTTGCGCAGATAATATATCTTCTCTTCGGCTGGTATGTTCTTCCTGCCAACAAGCGTCTGAAAGGACACCTTCCAGTCGTTGTATCTGAGTGGGTCGCCATTGAACACTGTAGGTTCAGGTATAGGAATGCGACTTGCACTGATGGTTTCTGCGAACAATCTGACAAGCGTTGCGGTGCTGTCTTCAGATCTGTCTTCTTGCCTTGTTTGTGATACAGCTCGTGGTGGAGAACGGTGCTGTAATAGGCTAGTTTGAGGCTTGATTTCCACTTCACTCTTCACAGAGACACGTCGATGGAGAAGCTCATTTACTTCTTCATCTGAGCAATCACTTCGTTTAGCTGCTTGAGCTGAACATTCGCTCTGCTCATACACTTGCTGTCGTGCCTTGGCAGCCTTTAACTTCTTAATAGTTTCCAATCGATTTAATTCTCTGCGTTTGGCTTCTAGCACTCTTTGTCTTTCTGCAGTTTCAGCCTCCATCTTGGCGCTTTCAGCCTCCATCTTGGCTTTTAACTGGGCGGCTTCAGCCTTCATCTTGGCTTTTAACTGGGCGGCTTCAGCCTCCTGTCTCCTGTCTTCAGCTTCAAGTCTTTGAAGTTCTTCAATATGACGCTCTTGCTCTAGCAGGACCTTTAAGGTGGCTTGGTTAGCAGCAACCTCAGCCGCTGCACTTGTTCTGCTTGCAGAGGAGAATTTAGTGTGGCGAGAGCTGGTGCCTGTCTTGCCTGAGGCTACAGACACTATCTCTTCCATGAATTGTTCTTCATGCATTTGACCTTTAGCCTTTCTTGTGTCTAAAAGGTCCATTGCATTATTACAAATCTTCTTTGTTACTGATTCACAGGTGTCGACTCTGCGACGTGTGTTATGGTCAGGCACCTCAATGCGCTTCCAATCGTCATAAACCTCATTCAGACTCCTAGAGGCACTGCATACTTTAGTGACGTGTCCATCCAGCAGGTCGTCTGAACTCGGTGCACACAGCGCTTGGTTAGCTTCTTTAGCAACATTTTTCCACTTCTCATAGCCCACACTGAAACGATGTGCAACTTTTCTTATTTGCTCATCATGCAGTTCTTGACCCTTTTCCGTCAACATGCGGACTCTTTGGCCTCTTCGTGGCTCTTCTGAGGAAGCGGGTTGCTAACTATTGTGCCTTCTTCCCTTTGTGGTTGCACGGTTGTGCTGTCTTCATTTGCACCCTCTTTGTCAGGTGCTTGTGCCTGCATGTCTGTGCAATGTACATCCACAACAACCACACGCTGGCTGCCACTCTCAGACATCTTTACTTGGTTTAATGTTGTTACTCACTGCTTTCTGATGCTGTCTTATGGAGCAGTAAGTTCTCACTATAACTCCCTCTCATGCAATGATGACAGCAATGCGTTCTTTATGATACTGGTAGGATTTATTCAAATCCAGACCGTGAGAACTGTGAAACACACACATGAAATACAATAAATCACAGATCAAACAATAACAACATACATTCATATTATTTCTACTTCGTCTCTTAGTGTCACATGTCTTTACAATATTGTTAACCTACAAAACACATTAAATCCTTCTGCAATAATAATAACAATAAACTCACTTAGCAAACATTTCATTAGCACTTTAGCTACCTGGCTTGAGCTTACACACAGCTAACAACCACAACACCAAACGTACCTTATTGGCTGCATGCAATAAGAGAGGAAATTATGGAACTTCACTGACTGAACTGATCGACCGAACTGACTGACTGTGACGGAACTTTCTCTTATATACGGAGATTTTGACACGCGTGCGTCGGCATAAACGTCCCCGGAACACTGTGCGCTTCAACCATTAGTTCCGCTCTTACTCTACAGCATTTAGGTAGGAACCAAAAACTGGTAGGAACCAAAAACTCAAACTGAACACAGAGGCAGTTACATATACATTGTTACATGCTATACGCCCTTGTTCAGCAGCCTGATGGCCTGACTTTGGAAGCTATCTCTGAGTCTATTTGTGCGGCACTTGATACTGCGGTATCGCCTACCTGACGGTAAAAGTGAGTACAGTTTGTGGCTGGGTGGGCAATGTCTTTTATGATGCGTTTGGCCTTGGCCACGCACCGCTGGTTGTATATGTCCAGGAGGGAGGGGAGCTCACCTCCAACGATATACTGGGCCGTCCGCACCACCCTTTGAAGCGCTCTGCGCTCGAGTGAGGTGCAGTTCCCATACCAGGCGGTGATACACCCTGTAAGATCACTCTCGATATATAATGTTCTACTGTACAAATGTTCATAGGGGTTGTTTACAGCCTGAGTGAGGAACTTGTCTCTTGTCTCTCCCTTCTGGCGGTAACTGAAACACTCGACACTACAACACTCCTCGCCGCCCATCGCTTTATTTTTTTTTGGGCTTCATACCTTCCCCTGAACACCAGGTTGTTTTTTAAATGTGGATCATCCACTTTATTTGATGCTTGTTTTTTTTCTACCGCCCAGCTTCAGCTGTTGCTCTGTCACTCTGGTCTCTCCCCCTTTCTTTTGTTGTACCAACAAGTTTACATCACCTAATAAATCGAGTCTACGACTACAAACAGCTTTTTTTAACAGCTTTTTTGACTGGATAATGAAAAACTAATAACTTCAAAACAAACTTTAAAATATCAACAAAAGCATGCATCTGTCTCATTAGACCAGTTAACAAGAACCGTGGCGCAAGAACCCATTCTGATAAACTATGTATGGATTACACCTATAGTAGTAAAGTCTACCTGACTCAAATATGGAGCACTGTCCCTCTGTACAACATGCAATAATGGAATCAAAGTAAGTCGGACACTTCCATTATATATGCTAATGACCTTTGGTTTGTCCCTGCCTTGACCAAGATCAGGCTTGCATGCAATTGAATATGCAAGCCTGATGTGGGTCAAGGCCTGGACAAACCAAAGGTCATAATGTATATGAGTTCACCTCGTGTGGTTGACACCTTTGCTCCACTCATGCATCTCATTTGGTGTAATTAAGGGTGGAGGCACACACACACTTTTCTGTTGGTACCTAAAGATAGTTAAAGACCATTTTTTAACTAATGTGTTAATATATCACCCATCAAAGTGTGAGTTTGAAAAGAAAAATAAGAGGAATCTGCATTCCTGGCAGAGGTCAGTGGCATTTAACACAAATGCCGTCAAAACGTGGCAAGTTGCCCAATGTGGCAAAGTTTATAGATCAAGATAAGTGACATTATAATAAGTGACATCAAGGCAGGGACAAGTGTGGTGTTAACCAAGTTGAGGCATATTATGCCCTTTCTTATGCCCAACAATCAAATGATTCACCTATTTACTAATCTATGCAGCCTATTTATCATTTAACATCCAAATAATAAAGTAACCTAACATTTATGCAGCTTATGTTTTGGGTAGTTTACTTTCAACAAATATACATACATCGAGTTTCCACCTTCAAGACTTCATTATTTGCATGTCATGCCTTATGACTGGCTTGTCGGCTTGCCTTTGTGGTTTTCTCTCACACTTGAAAATATATAGTTAGGCATTTTTTCCGTAGCAGTGCTGGAGGGGCTCACGTGCATTCCAACCACGACACACTCAAGCAAGTTGCTCACGAGTACACTGGAGTCACTGTGGGACAACGCAAGAATGGCAGCAACATCCGCAAGAGTGTTGCCGCTCTCTTGTCACCACTCCAGCAGTCAGTGGGAGAACTCTCACCTAATACGCTCTTATCCGATAAGTCATATAAAGGATTGTGATCAATCTTTAAATGTCAGGAGACGACCATGGATCTGATTGCAGTATTACTATTCTTACTAGTCTCTGCCCATTGTTTGCTTGTTAGCTCTATTGTTAGCCAACTTATTGTACCGAGCACTGGTTCAGCTCTTGAAGTCTTGGTAGCAAGGAAATGCCCTTATGCCTTTTGGTGACTCGTAGTTATCTTGCCTACCTATGTTGAATGCACTATTATAAGTTGCTTTGGACAAAAGCCCTACATATATGCTATATGATTTATGCAATCCCTATAGTAATAAAGTATTTGTCATTTTGGACTTCAGAACAAGGCTTAAGGCCCTTGGGAGTATTCCTAGTGCAGTGTGCAGTTGGATGAGGTCAACTCCAATAACGCCATGGGAGGTCAACGTCTAGGGATATTGTCACGGTTACAGTGGTTGACAGGGGGCGTGGCCAAGCCGCGGGCTTTGGCGGCGCACACACACACCTGTCGGCAATTGCTGAGGCTGATTAGGGTAATCACCTCGCCTGGGGTTATATATACCCTGCCGTCCCGTTACTTCGGGGCTAGGTCGTACTTTGTACTTACTACTGTGTACTTTGTACTTTGTACATTCTGGACGGAATCGTTAGGCCGATGTCCCGGTTATCCAGATTGCTCACCTGTCCCGCGTCACTCGCCGGTCTAATACCTGTCACTACTCCGACCTCCCGGTATCCAGACTCCTCGCCCGTCCCGGACCACGCGCCTGTCTACTCTCTGCCGGTACTACGCTGATCCGACTTCCCGGTTTCCAGACCGCTGGCCTGTCCCCGATCACTCTCTGTTGTCGTTTGCTTAAATAAAGCCTCACGTTATAGCTTCACTGTGTCGTTGGTCTGCGTTCTGGGTCCCACCAAACTATCGTGACCCTTGTGACAGATATATCCCTGATCGACCCCAATCCTGGATTACACCCTGGATTCTATTCATGTAAAAACTCCCTTGTGTACAACCCTCTGCCAATCCAACAACATCACAATATTGGATTGGCATCCTCAGGTTTGACCTTATATCATCTCAGGTCAATTTGACCAACAGTTCCAGATATATGGCTGAAAATGTGATTGTTTGGCAGTTTGCCAGCATAAAGCATGGAAACTGCACTTTCTCAGACCGGAAAGCGCTGCAGAGGGTGGTGAAATCCGCCCAACCCATCATTGGATTACCCCTCCTTGCAATAAAGACTACCAACCACAATCAGTGTCTGAGAAAGGCACAAACAATTGTCAAAGACACCTCTCACCCCAACCATGGACTGTTTGCCCTCCTCCCCTCCGGGAGGCGCTATAGGAGCCTTTCTTCAAAGTCAAGCAGGCTCAGGAACAGCTTCTTCCCCTCAGTCGTCATCTCTCTGAACTCTGCACCACAATGACAGCCCCGCAGCCTCCCTACCTCTACCTATAGTTTACATATTTATGTTTACATACCTGTATGATAGTCATGTACATTGTTACTGTACTTACCATATACAAATCTTCAACTGTTGATACAACTGCATTCCCCTGCTCACTACCTGTTTATACTTGTATACTTACCTTTGTAAATATATACCTTTAATTCTAAACATATCTCATACCTATTCTATAAGTTATTTCATACCTGTTTTTAGTAGTAGTTTTTTAGTAGACTGTTCTTACATATTATTTAACCACTGTACAGTATATATTACCATGCACTTTACTGCAACATTTGCACACTGGTTGGATGCCAAATTATTTTCGCTGTGCTGTGCAATGACAATACATTTGAATCTAATCTAATCTAATAAATGTCCACCTGGCAACAATTTGCCGGCATAAAAATGTGCAAGCTACAGTAACCGAGCGTTGTGGCTCCTTGGGTCAAGTTTGTTTATTGGGGCTTGATTTGAGGTTCCAGAGATATGGCTGAAAATGTGATTATTTGGCAATTTGCCAACATTAAACTTTACCTGGTGGCAAATTAGGAAGCAGAGAAGCACAACCTTACATATAATGTTGTCAGGTCCAGACCTTTCATTTGGGAGTGTTTGGATCCACAGTTCCAGAGATTTGGCCAAAAAAATATATATTTTTCATCTGTGAAGCGCCTCTGGTAGCCAATCTTGAGATCAATTCAGTTCTCATCCTCAATGATATCTATGCACATGCCAACAACAAATCTTGATAGGTAATAATGTTTGAGTTATCGCAAAACCTATTTTCAGGGATATATACAGTTCTTTGGCCTAATCCTAAGCATATTTTTTTTTATAAACTTGAGCAGAGGCCTTCTAGAGGAGGCAAACTGAGGGCCTTTCCTCTACTTCAGACAGTATAATACATATCTTGAAAAAGACTAAATTAACAACCCTGTAACTGTGTCTGAATACTAAGGTGTTGCATATTGGATCACAGGATCATTAGATGAGTCCTTCTATCGAATCACGGCTGTGAGCACACAGCTGGTGAAGGGATGGATTGAGAGTGAGGCCCAGAGCAGATCCAGTTCATCCTCCGTCACCCCGGGCGGAGGAGTGAAACGGTAGTGTTGAAGGAGGGTGGTGAAGAAGAGGAACAGCTCCATCCTGGCCAGACTCTCACCTACACACGCCCTGCGACCTGACACAAGGAACAGGGTTACACCTGGAGGTCATCTGCACAGTGTATTTAATAAAGACTGAAGAAGGGATACATTATGTTTATTAATGGAGCTTGCAAACCTGCAGAGAAAGGCATGAAGGCATCTCTCTTGACAAACTTCCCATCCTTATCCAGAAAGTGGGAAGGATTAAAGCTGAGTGGGCTCTCCCATTCAGTCTCATCCCACAATACAGATGTCAGGAGAGGATACACGACAGTGCCCTGTGGAGAAAACATAATTCAGAAAGTTATGAAGATATTTTAATATAATAGCTGGTGGCTTTTGCATTCAGTCAGACCTTCTTAATGAAGTAGCCTTGGAAGGTGATGTCTTGGCTGGTGGTGTGAGGGAGGGACATGGGAAGATTGTTGGCCAGTCTCTGGATTTCATGGATGACAGCATCAGTGTAGGGGAGGTTCTTCCTGTCCTCTACCCTGACCTGACGACTCCCTATCACGCTGCTCAGCTCCTCCTGGAGCTGGCCTGGATATTAAGATAAAGCAGAATGTCAGGAACAGTGCAAAAGGTTATTCCTAACCATAACAAACTACAAAAACAACAATTCAGCAATAATCTGAACCATCTTGTTATGCACCCTGATTCAATGGCCTTATGGGTAATGTAGTAATTTGTTAAAAAATTAGAAGGAGTAAGTAAAAAGACGGCATGCATATTTGACTATGGGTTAACTTCGTTAGGCAATACATCTGCATTGTCAGAATCAAAATATGCTATTGGCAAACTAGTAATTAAGGCACATAAGTGTCTTCCCCTATTGAAGCTACTGCAACTCTGAAAGAAGATCTCCAGAGCTGAACAAACTCTTTCTTTGAGTTTGACTTTAAATATTGTGTTGACTTTCAATATTGAGAAGAAGGCATACAGTATGCAATCCACTGGCTGGAAGACCATCAATTCAAAAAGCTTCTAAAATGGGTTTTACAACATTTATATTTATCAAACGCTTCCAATTATGTTGACCTTGTTCAATCAAACAAACTGCTGAATATAAGTTCCTCTTATTAAAGGAAACCATAAACCAACTTAAACCAAGGTGGAGGGAGAGAGAGAGAGAGAGAAGGTGGAGGGAGAGAGAGAGAGAGAAGGTGGAGAGAGAGAGAGAGAGAGAGAGAGAGAGAGAGAGAGAGAGAGAGAGAGAGAGAGAGAGAGAGAGAGAGAGAGAGAGAGAGAGAGAGAGAGAGAGAGAGAGAGAGAAGAGTGTGATTGAGAGAAAACAGAGGCACGTAGCGGGCGATACTGTGAACAGGTCTAGGTTTGTTGTGATGGTTTCTTATCTCTGATGGATTGGATGTGTGTGTGTGTGTGTGTGTGTGAGAGAGAGAGAGGGAGAGTGATTAAAGTCTGAGTGTGGTTTCATCACCTGCAGTGGGCACAGCCTAACAGTCTCAGGGCAGAGAGGTTTTCACGATTTTTAACCCAAATTGTATATTCTTCACGACAAATGTAATCTTTCAAATTTGGCTGATTATTAATAACACATGTTTCAGTGGTGTAAAAAACTCAAAACAAATATTAATTTTCACTTTACAGGGACTTTTGAATTTGGATAGTGGGCAGGTACTAGCTCAAACTGTTTCTTTCGCCACATCCTTACCCTGGATCTGTGGGTACTTTGCCATGAGCAAGAGACCCCATCTTAGTGTAGTTGCAGTTGTATCTGTACCAGCACTAAACAAATTGGCAACAGATACCAAAAGGTTCTCACTGTTGTAGTAAGAGTTCATATTTCCAGATTCCTTGTTACAGAAAAAAAGCGGAGAAAAAGGACATCACATGACAAGAGATAAGAACATAATAATAATAATAATACTAATAATAATAATAATAATAATATAAAATATAAATATATATATAAAATATATATATAATAAAATAATTAAAATATATAAATAATAAATAAGAATAATAATACAAATTATACAAATTATACAAATACTAATAATTGATTGTATATTGTTTAATACACAGTACAAAGACCATGTAATGATGACCCGTGTTATTCAACTATTTAAACACTTGCATGTGCCTGGACTTATATGGATAAACTTATGGACTTATATGGATAAATAAGTTGATAAATAAATTGACAATCAAGCAGATCATTTTAGTGTCCTACCTCCTGAGTCTTCTGGCGGATCAGGAATGCATCCACAAACCCCCTACACACTTGAGGAGTAAGGGTTTCTTGTAGACATCCAATCAACTTACTCATCTGGGCTCTATTTAGATTTATATTCTTTGCGATCACGCTGCTGCCAAACCATTTGCCCAACCATGGGAACATGTTGTATATCTACAAGAAATTGGACTCAGTTAAAATCATGTTCTGTATGTAATATACAATGAATCCTAATGAAAATGTAAATTGTACCTGTACTGAAGGGGATCCTGCGAGTCGAATGGACTCATTGACTCTGTTGACCATCGCTATGAACTCTGGGTCATCATATTCAAATCTACTGCCATACACAATGGAGCAGATTATATTGGAGACGGCATAGTTGATTGATTGTGTCGTATCAAAAGCTTTTCCTGTAACATAAAGGGATGAACTCTTATTCGTTCATTATCAACATTGACACTTAATAACCGATGAACTGTGATACATACCTTTATATTGCTCAAAAACCTCCATGAGGTTTTGACATTCTTCTATCATTTTCTCTTCACTTATCTTCTTGCCCATCCCAAAGTCTCTCAAGGTTGTCAGAGCAAAACGCCTCATCTCTTTCCATGACTCCCCATTAGCAAATATAATGCCTGAATCAAATCAAATGTAAACCATTTGGTTGGTTTTAAATTCTGTAAAGGGATGTTTAACTGACTGAACATGCGTTCCATAAAATAAGACATTTGAATAAGAATAACCTCATATTCTTACCATGTCCTCCAGAGGATTTAGTTATCTGGATCAACTCCCTTTCTCCAAATTCTTCTGCATTGTTGACCAGAGCTTGTTTGACTGTCTTGTATCCAGCCAGGACCACCACTTTCTTGGGACCTAAATACACTGTGAAGACGTGTCCAAATTTCTTGGACAACTAATAATGGAACCACACAAAGTTGATATTAGTAGATATATATACAGTTTCCTTAATTGTCAATAATTTATAATCATAATTTCTGTAGACATGGGCAGTGAGGTTTTACTCCAATTTCCCACTTGTTAAACCTACACTAATGTCTACACTACACTATCCATGAGCCTCATTGACTCTTGACCAATCACAAGGGAGCACAACAATTTACCTTTTCAAGTTTGCGACAAGTTTGTAACCTTGGCAACAGCAACATTTAGACTTTTGGAAATCTGCAGGAAAGCTATACAAGCAGTGCCAACAACTTCAGACACCGTTGTGGATTTGATTACAGTCCGGTACAAAACACTGCACTCTCACTATTTTACTTGTTTGGTCTATTTTAACTGTCTAAACCAAGGCTTATACCGTAAGCTATTACATTAAGCATAACTGCACTATGAGAACATTAATTATTGTACCGTTTGGCGCAATAATATTCACAGTCTTTTTGGCAAAGTTAATTACACTGAACTAAGGTATTTTCCGCACTATAGGTCACACCTGAGTATTAGTCGCTCTTCTCAAAAAATGTGTTGTTAAGAAAAACGAAACATATATAATTTGTGTATGAGTCGCATTCTTTTTTCTCTTTTTCTCGGTGGTAGCTACAGAAGGTTTCAGTTCCCACGTGTGTATACAGTACCATCTCTTGGCAGTAGTTTGAACGCAGTCTGACAAAATACTAGAGATGCTCAGATCAGGGTTTTTGGGGCCGATCACCAATCGGTGATCACCAGAATCAAATTCTGCCGATACCAATTGCCAATTGCCAATCACATAGTGGGTGGTGGCTATAGGGATCTTCAATTTAAAGTTCCATATATTGTGTGGTATTATATATTTAATTACTATATAGACCAATAAAAGTAACTATTCTGAAATGTTTTGAAAAAAACAAATTAAGACATGATAGAGTATCATAAATTGATAACTATCATATATATATACTATTATTTCCTGATCAAATCAACCAAAATCAATCTTTTCTAAACTTAACGACAACAGCCAAAATAATCTCAAGTGACACTACTCAACTAATCAAATCGCTACAGTCAGTGAGCGAGCAAATTACACACACACACACACACACACACACACACACACACACACACACACACACACACACACACACACACACACACACACATGGATGGTCCCACCCGAAGTCACAGCTGGATTATCTCCGACCATCTTGGGCACGATTACACGCAAGCGTCACTGGAGGAAGCGAGGGAAGCGAGCCGGCGTGTTAGTCAGGCTGAGATGTCGATCCGATCGCCCCCCACTACCCACCATTCTACTGGCTAATGTACAGTCTCTGGACAATAAGTTAAGCGAGCTACAGGCTCGTTTTCAATTCCACCGGGAAACTAAGGACAATTGTATCATCTGCCTTACGGAGACATGGATGTCGGAGGGGGTTACCGACGCAGCTATCGAGCCGACAGGATTTTCCGTCCACCGGGCGGACAGAACAAAGGCTCTCTCCGGTAAAGCTCGCGGAGGGGGGGTATGTCTCATGATAAATAGATCTTGGTGCAACCAAAGTCATGTACATCCCCTCAAGTTTTTCTGTTCCCCGGACCTGGAGTACCTGATGCTTATGTGCCGTCCACACTGGCTACCTCAGGAGTTTACAGCGGTAACCGTGACCGCTGTTTACATTCCCCCACAAGCCAACACGGACAGAGTGCTGAAGGAACTGTATGGGGCTATCAGCGAACAGGAGTCGGCACACCCCGAGGCTGCTCTCATTGTGGCGGGGGACTTCAACAAGGCAAACCTGAAGAAGGTTCTCCCGAAGTTCTACCAACACATAACGAGCAACACACGGGGTGAGCGGATCCTCGACCACTGCTACACCCCCTTCTGTGATGGCTACAAGGCCCTCCTCCGCCCACCGTTCGGCAAATCAGACCACCGCTCTAACCTAGTAGCGGATACTAGTACTAGTACTAGTACTGAAGCAGAAACCGATCGCTGTGAGGGAGGTCCAATGCTGGTCGGACCAATCAGACTCTATGCTGCGGGATTGTTTTGATCGCGCTGACTGGCACATGTTCCGCGTTGCCTTGGACAATAACATCAACGAGTATGCGTCGTCGGTCACTGGGTTCATCAAGAAGTGCATAGTTGGCGTTGTTCCGACCAAGTCGGATCGGATATATCCCAACCAGAAACCGTGGATTAAGGGCGATGTTCGCACTGCCCTACACGCACGTAACGCCGCCTTTGGCTCCGGGAATACGGAGGAATATACGAGAGCCCGTTACGACATCCGTAAGACCATCGTCACTGCCAAGCGGGAGTATAAGGACAGAGTGGAAGATCAATTCAAGAGCCACGATGCGAGGGGTATGTGGCAGGGGCTGCAGACGATAACGAACTTCAGAGGGAGAACCAGTTGTGTAGAGAACTCCTCTACCTCCCTCCCAGGAGAGCTAAATACTTTTTTTGCTCGGTTCGACGTAAACGGCAGCCCGCCGAAGCCAGCACCGCCTGAGGAGACCAGCCTGCTGAGCATCTCGGAGGCGGATGTACACCGCACCTTCAAGCGGCTGAACATCCGTAAGGCGGCAGGCCCCGACGACATCCCGGGCCGCGTCCTCAGAGCATGCGCAGACCAGTTGGCAGGAGTCTTTGCAGACATCTTCAACCTCTCCCTGTCCCAGGCTGTTGTCCCCGCGGTCTTCAAGATGTCCACCATCGTGCCTGTCCCCAAACAACCCAAGGTAACATGCCTGAATGACTATAGACCTGTAGCCCTCACCTTGATTGTCAGCAAATGCTTCGAGAGGTTGGTCAAGGACTTTATTTGCTCCGTATTACCTGCCACGCTGGACCCATGGCAATTTGCATAGCGTCAAAATAGATCCACGGACGACGCAATTGCAATGGCCCTCCACACTGCCCTTTCCCACCTAGAGGGAAAGAACTGTTATGTGCGAATTTCACCACACACGTGGTGAAAAGGGCCCAACAACGTCTGTATTTCCTCAGGCGTCTGAAGAAATTCAGCATGGGCCCCCGCATCCTGAGAACATTCTATAACGGCACCATCGAGAGTGTTCTTACAGGGTGTATCACCGCCTGGTACGGGACCTGCACCGCACTCGAGCGCAGAGCGCTTCAAAGGGTGGTGCGGACGGCCCAGTATATCGTTGGAGGTGAGCTCCCCTCCCTCCTGGATATATACAATCAGCGGTGCGTGGCCAAGGCAAAACGCACACATCTTTTGAGCAATCATACCCACCCAAAATAAATGAAACTATATATGATCGATCTGTATTTACCGGTAGCTTTCGGCAGTGCTGCTCGATCGGTTTAGAGTGAATATTGGCCGATAATGATCGGCAGCCGATCGATCGGAGCATCCCTACAAAATACAATATATAAGTCACTTCGGAGTAAAAGTCGAAGGACCAGCCAGACAGGAAAATACGGTATGCTCTGGTAGTTGAATAACTAAAACAGTACAAACCAAGCTTTTGTGTAAAAATCATCATTGTAATATTTATGGGAAAGTGCATCCTGATACTAGAGGGTCTCAGAGTGATCACGTGACTGCCAAGGTCTATAGGTGGACCAAATGATCACATGATTTATAAACGAATTTAAAAAATAGGGCCTCACCTCCCAGAGTGTGATGTGTGGTTTCATAAAATCCAGCTGCAAAAGGTTTCCTATCAGGGGCAGTGGTCTGGGTCCTGGAGGCTCCTTCCTCTGCTCCAGATTCCTGGATCTGGAGAAGAAGAAGAGGACCAGCAGAAATAAAACAGCCCCCAGCAGAGTGACTGAAGTCAGCGAATGGAGGACTTCTAGGAGCTCCATGATATGAGATGTGACACTTTATGCCCCTATGCTTCAATTTTAAAAAGCAAGTGTAACTGCCTGGTATAATTAATGAGTAATAATGAGTGGCACAACGTTATTCCCAAAGCCAGTGGTAAATTAACCAAAAAAAAAACACAAAGGTGACGTTAATCTTCCCCTGGTTAAACCCTAACCCTATCATGGCTAACAGGTTAAACCAGCCATTCAGAAGGCGCGTGAACATGTCAGCACTTTCCACATGCTCTGCCAACTGAAACAGTCGCAACCTTACAATAAACCGGTTATATAATCACCTAACTGTGTCTTGTGCTCAGAGGATCACAGAAAAGCCACTTTAATAGCATATAGCAGGATCGACTGCAACAAAGACGTTTTGCTACGACTAATTTGAGAGACTTTGTGATAGGCAAAAACGCCAGTGATGAGAAAATTATAGAAGAATGCCAACAGAGTATTAACAAAAAGTAAATGTTGAGGTAAAAATCACCTTCTGTTAAATGAAATTTAATGTTGAATCTTTTTAATTCCCTTTAGGTAAACCCTTTGACACTGGTAAACTAGTAAACAACACCATCTCAAATATCATCTGCTCCATTGTCTATGGGAAGAGATTTCAATATGATGACAAAGAGTTCACAACTATGGTTGAACGAGCCAATAAACATATGCAACTTTTAGCGTCTCCTTTAATCCAGGAATAACATCTTTCCTCTTCAACATTCTGATTTCATGTTTCTTATCACCTGACCATTTTTGATTGAAATCGTCAAGTGTTTTTGATGTTTTTAAATAACTGCAGCTGCAGCTCTCTAAAGCTCATGAGTAAATGATTACAATGAGTTCAAACATTAAGATGAATTTGGTTAGAGTTGGGTAATATGAAATTGTCATTGTCTTTGGGAGGAAAATAAACCCAGCTACTCAAACTGCCAACATTTACCTGCAGTGAACCTGTTTAGATGCTTCACATTTATCTGACCGTTGAACATCCACACAGAAAGCAAGCTGGTTTGCTTCAATTTCAGTGTTATTTAGCAACATTTCGTTTATTTATCAAAATTCAAAATAAATGTAGGTTTCCAACTCAAAATAAGGTTGATTTTGTTGATCATGATCTAGAATCTATAGCTTCATTCATGATATTGCCCAATTATCCCAATTGCCCAATTAAAGTGCTTGGAAAATACAATTAATTATTTTTTAAATATTCTTTCTTAATTTTTTTTCATTTCGTTTTTTGACTGTTTCACCTTGATTTCCATCACTATAAGAATAAAACATGTGTTTTTGTCTTAGATAACTGTAAAGGAGAGGGGATGTGTTATTCTCATGTTCACGATGATCATCGACATCAACCGCTGCCCAGACGGAGCTCCACTTACAGCGCGCCACCGGTGTCCCTTCATAAAGAATGCCACCTGCGTTCGGAGCAGAGTAGAACGTTCACAAACTGGTTGGAAGTGACTGGCAAAAACATAGGATTTAACACCTATTTTTTTCTATATGTCTTATTTCAGTAACAGTGACCAAATGGCATAAATGACTATGGTGATGACCATACACGACATATTACCACGTTCAATACAAAAACAATAAACAATTTTGGTTTCACCTCCTGACCCCTGACCTACAGGGCTGCAGTACATGCTAATGGTTATCTCGACTTAGTAACATATTAACAAACTGCTGTCTTATTCACATCATCCTGACCCTGTTTGTTAGTTGCAGGACACATCTTTGGAGGTCACAGTCACAGGCAGCCTGCAAAATAAGCACATTTAACATTTAAGATCAATTAATACAACATATAAAGTATGGTTGTACTCGAAGAGTTTTTCCACCGTTCCACTATTTCATCCATCCTGCTGGGGACGCTTTCCCTTCTGCTATTTTTCTTTCTCTTTTCCTACAAATCTTGTTTCCAGAAACATGGCAAGGAGCCTCCTGGACCGAGGCCCCTGCCTTTTATTGGTAATCTACTGCAGTTAGACTCTAAGCTGCCTCACCAAACCCTTATCAAGGTAAGTTATGGCTTTGTTTGGATGGGTTATTCTGCACAACTCCTTCCTAAATTTCCAGAAAACATTCCTGTTGATATTTAATTTGATCAAGATCCTTCAGGTGTAACTAATATTTGATCTTGTTGTATTTCTTCCTGGTTTTAGCTCGCCAGGAGGTATGGCTCGGTTTATAGATTCCATTTTGGACCAAAAAAAGCGGTAATCGTGACCGGATACAAAACAATAAAGAATGTACTGTTGAACCATGGAGAAGCATTTGCAGCACGGTATATTGATCCAATTATGCATGATGTACATTTAACATACGGTAAGAACATACATAACTTATCCAGTTATTGTAATTAGTTTAAATACAGTGTTATATTTGGGGACTCATCACAGGCACAGGCCTATGTGCTCTTCAGTCCAGAAGTCAAGCAAACATATTGTGACATCTCAGTTCGATGTTGTTCCGTTAACATAATGGTTATCCTGTTTCTGACAGTGTATTGTTAAAAGTCTCGTTAATGTTTTCTTTTACTAAATCTACAAAAAGTTTTGTACCAATTTGCCAATAGAGGGCACTTTAATTAGCAGTCAAAGTTAAACGCTCAGCCCGCCTCGTCTTGATGGACAAAAATGTCTTAAACTTGATAAAAAGGCGTTATTTAACATGCTGATTATTTTTTATTATTATTTACTCAATAAGATACGTCTGGATACATTTCTTTGTTTAGCGAAAATTTGAGGAAAGCTTCCAAAATCTTCTTCTTCCTCTTCACACGTAGACCATCTGTGTGGATCTTATCTAAAAGCGATAAAGATAGTAAAGAAATTGCAAAATGGCCGACTTTACAACTTGGTAGACAGATACAGAACACCTCCCTTAAAAAAAGCGCAAAGCGCTAAGCGCGAGGCGCCACTTAACCCACAGGTGAGCGCAAATACATACATAAATGTCCATATATCAGGCTATGAAGTTATGAAATTTGTCACACATATATGTATTTGCCCTAAGGGGGCGCTATCAGACAAAAATGTCTTAAACTTGGTATATAGGCCGAACATTTTTTGCCAATTGGACCCATAACATCTGCCTGGATAGATTTGTCTGTACAGTGAACATTTTGGGAACTCTCCAAAACTAAACCACCGGCGCTTGAAAACATTTTCCTCTTTTTATCCTGCTAAAAAATGTGTGTCATCTTACTAAATGACTGATTTCTCACCATAGGAACATTGCAAATATGTTTTTAATATGTTTCAGTGATACTAAGACAGAACCCCTGAGTTGTCATATGGGAATGAAACTAATATGTTCGACTTTCCTACTCCCTTATTATAGCCCATTGTCTACAGAAATAGAGTTTAGCCGTGGCAAAATGAAAATGTTGTACATTACCAATAGACATTTTATAACAATGTCAAAGTGTTTTAGGCTGTATTATTCCTTTAAGTTCACACAGACACACAGCTTTGAAAGACAAATCACCATACAACAAAAAAAGATTGTAAATTGTGTTTCAAAGAAATTGCACCACAGCACTAGCGCTATTCAAGAGCAAGCAATGAAAAAATACACACACTATTCTTGATGACAGATCGCCAGAAAAGCTATTAAAAAACATTTAACTAGAGTATGTAGTGCCTAGAGACGGGAGTTGGAGGGGGTGTATCAAAAGTCAAAACGAAACGTTTAATAGACATGGAACAAGTTGTACACAAACTCTCATAGCAGCTAATTCCAACATGTTTGTAAGTAGAGGCTTTTAAAATATATTTTGAAGTCGTCTACACTTTGAAATCCCCAATATACGTTATATGTTCTTTAAAAGTGTATGTTGTAGAGGACCTTGACTATTGACAGTTACATATTTCACCTTACGTTTGTGCAAACCCTTTTGCCGGTTGGGGTGAAGAGACACAGGGCCTAAGGCCTGTGTCCAACAAATGTGTTTTTTGCACCTATTTTCAATAAGCCAATATTTAATACAAATCCTAGGAAGTTTAGTGCTAACAGTGCTCAGCAAAAATGCTCTCAGGGTTCAGGTTTTTTTTCTTATCCGCTACCAAAGTCAATGTAGGGACAGCAGTAGCTCAGCAGGTAGAGCGCTCGTCTCACAACCGGAAGGTTGCTGGTTCGATCCTCCGGCTCCTCCTGTCGCCTTGCATGGCTGACTCCACCGTTGGAGGATGAATGGGTGTATGAATGGGTGAATGTGAGGCATGCCAGCACGTCAGGAGCAGTTAGGGTTAGGGTGTCTTGCTCAAGGATACCTGGACAGTTTTTGCTAGGAGGAGCCGGGGAATCAAACCAGCAACGTTCTGAGGTCTCTACCTCCTAAGCTATACTGCTACACTGCCGCCCTGTAAAGCGCTTTGCAAAAATGTCAAGAAAAGCGAAGGAGAGACTGATACTAGCGTGTTCTCATGTCGAGAGCTGCTGCCAATGCCAGAACACAATTTCTAAAAAGTTAACAACTCATTTCGATCTCAGTTTGCCTTGATTCATTAATTTTTTCTCATAAGTGTCAGTGCAAGCATTGAATAAAGTTGCTTTGGGTTTGCATTACAACCTCCTTCTTCTGCATTACTTTATTCAACAGCACCTGAATCACTGCTACTGTTTACGTTCACAACGAAGGAATGTGTAAGCGTCTTTTTAACTGTGTACAAACACAGTGAAATTTGTTTCTCTGCATTTAACTCATCCTAGTATTAGGAGCAGTGGGCAGCTATTTTATATACAGCGCCCAGGGAGCAGTGTAGGGGTCTGGTGCCTTGCTTAGGGTCACCCCGGCAGTGCGCAGGAGGTGAATGGCACCTTTTTACAAGTACCAGTTCTCACTCCGTACTTGGTCCATTTCGGGGACCATTCTTTTCGAGGACTTGACCCGGCGACCCTCCGGTTCCCAAGCTGCCCCAAAATGAGCTACTACTGCCCCAAAATGTATGTCAACTTTTGACCACAAGTGTCCCCATACCATTGTATGAGACCATTTATGTTGTAATGAATACACCAGAGAGGCCTGCGATGGATCAAAATAGACTTTGGGGTCTACTCAGATCCGGGTCCATAATGTGAAAGTGCACTTCAACTTGTTTTGTTACTATTACTCAAATAATACAGTAATTTAGAGAAAACATCAAGTAGAATCAAGTTCCACTCGAACTTGGTGTGTGGATGTGTATAGGTCTGTTTGATGATGTTGATGGCTGCCTCCAAGAGAGGGTTAAGCTTCTCGGACATGGAAATGTCATCCAACATTGTTCATACTCAGTGATATATACTAGCTAACATGTTTTTCAAAGTTATATCCACCTTCCTTCCCAGATCTCTCAGCCCAAAACATGTTTTCAAATCTCAGTGTTCTAATTCGAATAGGGTGTTCAGTAAGACACTCAACTGTGAAAAAAATCCTTCAGGAATAATTTTTGCCAACGGGGACTCATGGAAAGAGATGAGGCGTTTTGCGACTTCAACTTTGAAAGACTTTGGGATGGGAAAAAGGGCCATTGAGGAGAAAATTATAGAAGAATGCCAACACCTACAACAAGTATTTACAAAAACAGAAGGTACTACAGTATACAATACATTTTGAGGTCACAATCACTTTGTGTTAAATGTATTTTAATCTTGAGTGTTTTAAATTCCCTTTAGGTAAACCCTTTGACACTGGTAAATCAGTGAACTATGCCATCTCAAATATCATCTGCTCCATTGTCTATGGGAAGAGATTTCAATATGATGACAAGACGTTCACAACTATGGTTGAACGAGCCAATAAACATACGCAACTTTTAGCTTCTCCTTTAATGCAGGTATTGCATCTGTCTGTACTTCTGTGGTTTCATGTTTCTAATCAACGCTTACCATTTTGGTTGGAACTGTCAGGTTTTTAAAAACATGTTTAGAATAAAATTACTGTAGCCTCTGCAGCCCATTAGTTCAAATATTAACATGAATTTGGTGAGAGTTGGTTCATATGAAATTGTCATTGTCTTTGGCCTTGCTTGTTTGCTTACCAGCTTTACAACATGTATCCGTGGTTCAAATGGATCCCAGCGCGTAAGCATCTAATGAAAAGTGCTGCCGCCATGAGGAAACAGGTTACTAACCTGATCGAAGGTTTACAAAAAACTCTCAATCCAAACATGTGCAGATGCTTTGTTGACGCTTTCCTGGCCCGGAAAAAAACGTTAGAGGTATAATAATGTAGCCATTCATAAATTCATAAATTCATAAATATATCCGTCTATCCATGCTTGCATTCTTGTTTTATTTTAACCAGATGGTTAGGCTAAATGTCATCATAAAACTTTCCCATTTAATACATTTTAAGATATTTAAAAGATAGCTCTGCTATCTTTTTCCTATTTTCCTGTTTTTTTGTGATGCAGAATTGTAATTCATGGTGCCATTTGTGTGCGTACACATCATGCTGAGACTGATGGCTCTTTCCATATTTGTAAGGAATCTGGAAACATGAATAGTCATTACGATGAAGACAACCTTCTGACAACTGTTATGAACCTGTTTAGTGCTGGCACTGAGACTACATCCAGCACTGTTAGGTATGGACTACTCGTCATGGCCAAGTACCCCAAAATACAGGGTGAGTAATACATTTTTCTTTATTCATCTAATTTTCTTTACCAAAGACAACTCTTTGAAGACTTCAAAGGACTAACATGTGCCAAGCAGGATTTTTCTAGACTTCATTCCATCGTTCTTTGTAATCTCCCAGATCAGGTCCAGGAGGAGCTGAGCAGAGTGATAGGGAGTCATCAGATCAGAGTAGAGGACAGGAAGAACCTCCCCTACACTGATGCTGTCATCCATGAGACCCAGAGAATGGTCGATATAGTCCCCATTCTTAGGTATTCTGCCACTAAAGATGTCACCTTGCAAGGATTTCTCATTCAGAAGGTAATATATACTCAATATACAATCTGGTTAAAAATTCACTGTTTACTTATTCAGTAGAATCTTTCATCCTAAGCAGTGTTCAGTGAATTCATGTCTTTCAGCAGCTGATTATGCTGACAGATAGGTAGCAGACATTTTTGCCACTGCAACATTCTGCCCTCTGTTTAAGTTTAATGTTGTATATGTACGTGTTGGTATCTAGAACACTGTAATACACTGTATATGTGTTAACAGTAAACACGTGTCTTTCTTAAGGGTACCACAGTAATTGCCTTACTGCCATCTGTTCATCAAGATGATAGCGAATGGGAAAGCCCATCTACGTTTAACCCTTCTCACTTCCTGGATAAGAACGGGACATTTGTCAAAAGAGATGCCTTCATGCCGTTCTCTGCAGGTACGGTCATTTCTTAAATGATATTGTGATTGCATATTTGTAAGAAATACATTCAATTATTTCTCAGCAGGTTTGGTCATTTTTTAAATGATAAAATTGGCATTACGAATTTGTAGAAAAAACATTAAAGTAATTGAATTGTGTTCCTGGATCTCTCAGGTCAAAGGTCATGTATTGGGGAGGGTCTGGCCAGGATGGAGATCTTCCTCTTCTTCAGCTCCCTCCTTCAACACTTCCGTTTTACTCCTCCACCTGGGGTGATGGGGGATGAACTGGATCTGGACCCAGTACTGGGAATGGTTCTATTCCCAACACCCCATCAGTTGTGTGCCCATCCCCTGCATCCGACTTAGTAAACTTAAATGCTTGTGTCCCATTACTTTGTATGAACACAATTTGTCATTGAACCATATTTAGTTGCTAGCCAAACAAGATAACAATTAAACCCCAGTGATTCAGCATTGTCAGAACAATGCCAGGAGATCTTCAGCTGCCACGCATATATCTTATTCGACATTTTTGTAATACTGTCAGGCAATCATTCACATGGTGATTGTTATAACAATGAACTCACATGATATGGTGTGAATAAAGAGAAGTCCAAAGCCCAAATCAAGTCTTGATTGATTGCAAGCTAGACAACCTACAGCTTACAGTGTATTATTGCCACCTACTGTTGACAAAGAGAGTACAAATGTATTTAGTATACTTTCAGCATTTGAATCTCCCATCTAAATGCTGTCCCGTTTCCCATTGTCTGCCCTTTCTTATCCATCACTTCCCCTTGGTTTTGGACTGAATCTCAGTTTTCCCCAGAGGAATATCTAAGCCCACCTCCTCTTCAGACAGCTCAGCTTTATCTTACGGTCTACAATATTGCTGGTGAAAACACATAGTAATCAAGCACAAGCCTATACTGGAAGCATTAACATATGTATATATTATTACTATTTAGTCAATATAAGACACATATTACACTAGCAATAAAGTGTACTTTGTCTTAATGCACAAATGTCCACATAATACAGAGCTTTATTTCAAATGTTTGACAAATACGTCTGCTAATTCAGTGTACTCCCAATACCAGAAAAGCAAACATAAAACAACAGAACAAGTGAAGGATTTTGGTGAAACTAATACGGTAAAAAAATAATTAAAAAATGTTTTATGAAATAAAATAAAAATACAATTTCTCGTCTTTTAATCTCCGTTACATTCACCCCCTCAAAATGTTGCCAAAATCCTAAACACACAGAACAATATACAAGATCAATTAATCAATCAGACAAAATACAATGTTCATGTTCATTTGGTCACCAAAAAACATATTTCAAGAACATATTATCACACAATTTCTTCAGAACTTGCTTTGCAGTCTGGTTGACACAGGGGAATGCTTGAGCCAAGTTTGTGAAGTGGTCTGTTATGACCACGACATCCACTGCTCTTTGTTTGCTCTTTGGTCCTAAGCACTCCAGAAATCTATACACACCAACTCCATGGGTGCAGAATTGCGAATGCTCTCTAAGTGAGCTCGGCCAGCTTGTTCAGGGGTTTTTGCTAGAATGCATTAGTGCAGGATTTCACATATTCTGTTATGCCACACACGGATTGTTGTTTGCGGAACCCCGGGGTAGTACAGACAACTTCGGAGGCAAAAAGGACTTTAAAACACGTTGGTGTCTTTATTCGGATATAGCTCCAAGGAATAAACTGATATGAGGTGTGAACAAAGAAGGCTGAAGTCCAAAAAATGAACACAAAAACATCCAGGGGTAAAAATCAAAGTAGAACAATTCTGCTGTGAGCGCTGGAGGAAAGCAGACGTGTCTCTACGAACTCCCGCAGTTTATTTAGTTTACTTAGTATACTTGTACTTTTTACTTGACCTTTTTCGCACTTTTCTTTTATATTTAAGTAACTTTATAGGACTATAGCTAGTCACCATGTGTGTTATCACATATGATCGCCAAACACTCTTGGAATTACGGAACAATACAAACACAGACAACACAACAAAGCACTGGGACTTACCTGTGGAGATCCGGTGGGACAAAGGAGAGCGGGGGGAGGGGAGCCACCAAGCCCCGGGGGGCAACAACAAACGCGCCTGTAGGAGAGGGTCCCGTGGCGGCCTACTGGTTAGGACACGCCGGAGGGGATGGAAACCAACCCTACCGAGCATTCTCCCGCCAACGTCCAGTCTCTCAAAAACAAGTCCGATGAACTGAACTGTCGTATCGCCTCGCAGCGGGACATCAGGGAGTATTGCGCCATGATTTTTACGGAACCGTGGCTGTCCTCCGTGATACCTGACGAAGCAGTGCAACCACCGGGATTCTCTTTATTTCGGACCGACAGAACAGCTGAGTCCACGGGGAAGAACAAAGTTGTGGGCAATGCTGCTTGGTGAAAAACAGCTGGTGTACGGACGTTCAGGTGCTTTCTCAACACTGCTCATCTAATGGCGGCAGTTTACATCCAACCACGGGCTGATGCGAACATTACATTTAATAAAATTGACATTGAAGTGAGCAGACTTCAGAATCGCTACCCCGAGACAGTCCCCATTGTAGCGGGGGACTTTAACCACTGCAATTTAAAAAAGGTATTACCAAAATACTATCAACACATCTCATGTCTGACAAGACAGAACAAGACTCTTGATCACTGCTATACCACCATCAAGCAGGTTTATCGAGCTGTTGCGCCGCCGGCTTTCGGCAAATCAGACCAAGCCTCCGTGCTTCTACTTCCCGCTTACAAGCAGAAGTTGAAGTCCACGCCCACAGTTGTAAAGAATGTGCGTCGCTGGACAGATGACCCCATACTACATATGCAGGGGGGGCAGGAAATCACTTAATGGAGTGTATTCAAGACCACTGACCATGATGTGAATACAGATCATGTCACAGCATACATTAACAGGCTCACTCATTCCCGAACCGCAAACCATGGATGAATGCTGACATATGGAACAAACTTAAGGAACAGATAACTGCTTTTACAACAGGCGACTCCGATCACTACAAGAAGGCCAAGTATGAACTCAGAAAAGACATCAAGAAGGGTAAATTGGATTCCAAAAAAAAATGTAATTACAATTCGGGGTCTCTGACACCAGACATATGTGGCAAGGTATGAGGGTCCTCTCCAACTACAAGGGGAGCTCAGGGGCAGTCACCAACAACAACCCTAACCTACCAGACGAGCTAAACAAGTTTTTCGCTCACTTTGAAAGGAACCCTGAGCAGACCAACAAATTGAACATCCACCCAGAGGACTACGTTCTACAACTGTCCGAGTCCGAGAATCTTCAGGAGAGTGAAGGCAGGGAACTCCGGCCCAACCATCCCGCATCTTCAAGACCTGTGCCGACCAGCTGGCTCCTGTGTTCACTGACATCTACAATGCATCACTGCAACAGTCTGTCGTCCCAGCGTGCTTCAAAGAGACAACCATTGTGCCGTTACCCAAAAACACCAAGGTAACATGCCTCTGTAGGGGATGCAAGGAACGTAATTCACCAGGCAAAGGGTGTGTTAGGGGTAATGGGGCACGGTCCCTTTAAGCAGGTGTTTGGGGTTGGGCTTAAAGATGACAGCCAGGTTGGTGTGTAAGGGATTGATGTTTGGAGTTGTAGCTGAGGAGTGCAGCTCAACATGACAGGAGGATATGCAAATAAATGACACACGGATTTGTGTTGTCAACCAAAGAAACTGTGTCATTGTATTCCACGAGTTCCTACACCTCAATGATTATTGTCCAGTGGTTTTAACACCCATAGCCATGAAGTGCCTGAGGAAACTTGTCATGACACATGTTAACTTTCCCATCCCCAAATCCCTAGACCGACTCCAGTTTGCATACGATGCCATCTCCCTGGCTGTACACACGGCCCTCGAACACATAGACAGGAGGGACACCTACGTCAGACTGTTGTTTAATGACTACAGCTCGGTGTTCAACACCATCGTTCCCTCCAAGCTGGTCCTGAAACTTAACGACCTAGGTCTGTACGCCCCATCTGGAACTTGATTATGGACTTCCTGATGGGCAGGCCTCAAGTGGTGAAGATTGGAAACAACACCTCATCCACTCTGGTCCTCAACACTGGATCACCCCAAGGATGCTGCCTCTGTCACCAGATGTACTTGATGTACACACATGACTGTACTGACACTACACACAGCAACATTCAAATTATCACGTTTGCAGACGACACCACAGTTATTGGCTTGATAAGCAACGACGACGAAACAGAGTACAGAGATGAGGTAGTCCGGCTGAAGTGATGGTGTAAGGACAACAGCCTTGCACTGAATGTCAACCAGACTAAGGACCTCATCGTGGACTTCAGGAGCCACCGGGGTACCCACTCCACCATCAGCCTGGACAAGACACCAGTAGAAATCGTCAGCTGCTTCTGTTTTTCCTTGGATAACAGATTTCATATGACCTGGCATTGACCCGCAACGCAGAGGTCATGCTAAAGAATGCACACCAGCACCTCTATGCCCTGCGGTGCCTCAGGAAAAGCGGCATAGGCAAACAGTGGCTGGTGAACTGCTACCGTGGCACCCATGAGAAGCTCAGTCACTCGGGAGAGACTCGGAGTAGAGCCGCTGCTCCTTCGCGTAGAAAGGAGCCAGTTGAGGTGGTTCGGGCCTGGGAACACCTTGTGATCCCCCAGTCAGTGCTAGTCAATGTTGCCAGAGAGAGGGAAGTTTGGAGTGCCCTGCTAAAGCTGCTACCTCCGCGACCAGACCACAGATAAGCAGTAGACGATGGATGGATGGATGGCTTACTACCATTTGTACTACTCTTAGATGCCATTGGAACTATTGGTATTCCAAAAAAGTTTTCGTAGTAACCATGTTAATACCACTTATATACTTTGTATATTTATATATATATATTGTATATTTATATATTATATACCGTATTGACCCGAATATAAGACTGAAAAAAAAAAATCTGAAAAAGAGGGGTCGTCTTATAATCGGGGTTTAGACTTTTCGATGTACCGTAATTGCACATGTAATTGCGCAACAACAGATCGCGCCAAACGAGTGTTCCGAGACACCGCGCAACACTTAAAGTAACTCAAAGTCTTAAAGTAACAGTACATAGCAACAGTTACCTGGAGAGATAGAAATGGAGAGACACAGCGACCAACTTGAAAAAAGTGGCTCAAAAGTAGGGCAAGTTAATAAACAGGAGAGACGAAGTTACGATGCCAATTTTAAGATAATGGTGATAAACAAAGCAGAGACATCAAACACCTGTCATTGCGACGCAGGACAAGCCTTGCCCAGCACCTGCCCTCAGACTTCAGAGAGAAGCTACTGTCTTATCAGCGATATGTGATCAAGTTAAGGAAGAAGCACTCATACCCCCTTGATCAGATGGGCAATGATGATCAAACGCCTGTGTATTTTGACATGCCAACATCTGTCACTGGGCATAAGAAAGGCGACAAATCAGTGATTGTGAAGTCTACTGGAAACAAGAAGAGCCGAGTAACGGTCATGTTAACGCGCCTCGCAGATGGGACAAAACTTCCCCCGTACGTGGGGGATTATGGTAGGTGCCCAGGCAAAGGGCTGGATGGAGACGGAGCTTGTGGTGGACTGGCTCAAGGTTGTGTGGGGCAGACGGTGTGGGGGACTCAGAAAGAAGAGGAACATGTTGATTCTGGATGCTTTCCGTGGACACCCGTTCAAAACGCCAGTCAAAAAGCAAGTGAAAAAGTTGAATGGTGACCTAGTGATCATACCGGGCGGAATGACAAGCCAGCTGCAGGTGTTGGATGTGGTCATTAACAAACCATTCAAGGTTCATCTGCGCAAGAGATCCACAGAGTGGCTCCTGGCTGGTAATCATGCACTTACACCGTCTGGAAAAATCCAAAAGCCTGCAGTACGTTTGCTCTGTGAATGGATATTGCAAGCATGGGCTGACGTTTCCCCAGAAAGCATCATTAATGGGTTAAGAAATACTGCGTATCAAATGCCGTGGATGGCAGCGAGGATGACGTGATGTGGGAGGATGACGTGATGTGGGAGGAGACGGGGAAGCGGACACCGTGAGTGACGATAGCGGGAGTGAGAGGAACAACCCAGCGATGTAGAAGATGAGCTGAATGAGAAGACGTGATGTGACCAATAGACTGATGTTCTGTTTCATTGCTCTACTATTTTATTGCGCTACTGTTTTATTGCACTACTGTTTCATTGCAATCTATCTCCTGTTTTGTTTTTGTTTGCCAAGTTAGGCACATTTGAACACAATGTGTGATGTGTGTTATCATTATTTTCCAAAAAAAATATTTTCTTTATAAAAAAAAGATTTGGTCTTCAAAAAAAATTAAATTGAAAAAGAGGGGTCGTCTTATAATCGGGGTCGTCTTATATTCGGGTCAATACGGTACTTTTATAATAGTAACAATACATAGTCCTATGACTATGAACTGTAACAAGATGAACTGTAACAACAGTAACAAGACATAGTATATACTGCCCTTGCAGCGCGTTACTATGCAAAGAACTCAACGTAGTGACCCTGCACTTTCAGCTTGTTCTCAAGAGTTTTCCGGGTGAACAGAGACGCTTCATAGCTTGCTCTCTGTTACTAGGAAGACGCCTTCTGGGAGAGCAGAATGGCAATGGTCCCACCCAGCTGTTTCTGTCTTCTTGGTAAACCTGTTCATCCATGATGCTCAGGAAGGCCTTGTCATCCATGGATAGAGCTGGCTTGTCATTATCCTTCAACCTTTCAAAGACTGAACACCCTAGGCTATCTGTACCAACAGTGAGTCCCATGTCTTCCCCACACACAGAAGCGATTAGTCTATGATGCTGTGTCATGCCACTGTAGTCTTCCTTCACTAGAATACTGTTTGAACATGGACTAAGAAAATATGTTGTTCAACATGTTTGCTTTGTAGACATTGACACCTGCTCGTTTGTGGACTGTTCCTAAACAGGCTTCCCCAACTATGACCCATCCTAGGTCAAGCCGCTGTGCATTATTGTGAGGCCCGTTGATTTGCTCACTCATTTTGTGCACCCTTAAGATGTCTCTTCCTAAGAGCAGGAGGATGCGGACATCTGGGTCCACAGCTGCAATCGTGTTAGCCACTGGAAGTAGGTGGGGGCGATGGCGTTGCAACGTCTTGGAATGGAATTTCCTTCCTATCGTCCGGCATCATGTCACACTCGATTAAGGTGGGGACGGGAAGCTGTAGTTTCCCATCCATAGACTCTATCATGAAGTTAGTAGCTCTCCTACCTGAAGTCTCTGTTGTTCCTGAACAGGTTTTCAGCGTGTATGGAGACAAACTGGCCTTGACTTCGAAGAGATTAAATGACTCTGTCTTTGTGAGAGACCTTTGTTCATCAAGCACTGCATACATCTTGATAGCCGTTTCCTTTCTCCCTGCAGGCTATGCCTTGACCAAGCAGATGTTTTAGCATGAACGTGGGCTGTCAGCATTTCCGCACACTTCTGTACACTACACTTCGAGGTGACAGAAGAAGATGCACTCTCACTTTGTTCATGGCTCTCCTCTTTATCAATCACAAAACTCTCTGTGGTCGAGGGAGGAGGACCTGGATGCAGGGCTGCAATGTGTTTTTCACTGTTGCACTCAAAGCACTTTATTGTCGTTTTGCAGTCTCTTGCTATGTGTCAGGTCGACCCACAACATCTGTAGCATATGCGGTTATCTTTCAGGTATAATCTCTCTTCTATAGACTTGCATCTGAAGCTTCGGCACTTCTTGAGTGGATGTGGCTTCTTATGTACCCTCTGGGTCATCAAATTTCATCTCAGCAGGACCAGCTTGTTGTCCGAGGTGTCTGTTGGAGCATTTGTTTTGTGCACACTCAACAAGGCTTTGTTGCTGTACTTTACAGGCTCAGTTTTGGACGGAACATGGTGGTGAAAGTGAAGCATGGATTGTTTCTGATCTTCGCCTGATGTCGTACAAACAAACTGAAGACAGAGAAAGGGGAAATGCCACTGTGTGGTCCTCCTTGTACTTGGATCCATGAGCTAACCATCTTTCTTGTAGGTTGAAGGGGAGATTTTCGACTATTGGGCTTACACCACAAGCCATATCCAAGTATGAGAGGCCTGTCAGATACCCTTCTGCCTTAGCACATTCCAGTTCAAGGATAATCACCTAGTTATTTTTAATATTACCTTCAAAGAAAGGCAACAAACATAGTCTTATGACTATGAACTGTAACAAGATGAACAGCAACAAGACATAGTCATATTACTATGAACAGTAACAAGATGAACAGTAATAGGACATAGTTCTATGTTTATGAACTGTAACACAATGAACAGTATCACGACTGTCCTTATGACTATGAACAGTAACAAGATGAACAGTAACAACAGTAAGAAGACATAGTCCTATGTGTATGAAATCTGCAGATTCCTCCTCTACAACATCAGGAGGATTCGGCCTTTTCTCACTGGAAAGGCTTCGCAGGTGCTCATCCAGGCTCTTGTCATCTCCCGGCTGGACTACTGCAACTCCCTCCTTGCTGGTGCCCCGGCATTTGCCATCAGGCCCCTGGAGCTCATTCAGAAAGCTGCAGCTCGTCTGGTTTTCAACCGCCCCAAGTACTAAGTACTCCCACACCATCTACCCTACTTCGGACTACGGCCTACAAGGCAATAAAAGGTACTGCTCGATCCTATCTCCAGGCAATGGTCAAGGCCTACATACAAACCCGTACACTTCGCTCGGCTTCTTCGGGCCGTCTGCTTGCCCCCTCACTTAGGGGCCCTGAAAACTGCTCACACTTTCCACATTAGCCCCATTCATCCAAAGTGGCGTGAATGTCCTCGGGTGTTGAGCTCTTCTTAAGTCCAAAATCAGCCAATCAGTTTTAGCAACATTCAGGAGGTGTTTATCTTGACACCAGAGTGACAAGCCACTTCCAGATAGGCCTTCTCATTGTTTTTGGAGATCAGGGCCACAACCACATATGGTGGTGGTGGTGGTGACGCAACCTTGCCCTACAAATATATACCCTCTCACCCTGTGTTCAGGGAGGTCCAGAGGGCAGACCTCAGAGCAGACCTCAGAGCAGACCTCTGAGCAAGAACCCTCAGGAAGCGGAGAAGGAGGAGGTGGACATGGACATGGAGGCAGCAGATCGGGAACCAGGCAGGGACAGGAACAGGAATCAGTCCGGGTACGCTGGAGAGTCAGTGTCATCTGGAACAATCTGGCCAAGTATGAGTGTGCGGGGGTAGGCTTAAATAGGCAGGTTAATTATAATGCGCTGCAGGTGTGGGGGAAATGTGAATGAGGGTTGACGCTGCCCTCCAGTGGAGGCAGGGTGAATAGCCATTGTGACAGGACCTTTCTCCAGGATTAAGGGTTGCTGGTGGTCAGACACCTGACTGTGGCCCCATGGGACTGGTTGGCTCTCTATGCCTGTCCGTTGGTCTGGGGATGGTATCCTGAGGAGAGACTGACCATGGCCCCAATTCCTTCCTTCCACAAAAGGCCTGCCTCTTCCCCCAAAATTGAGACTGGGTTCCTGGTACGTACGAGGTACCGGCGAAGAGATGACCTCAGAGGTCCGTGGACTCATTGACATTGAAATATATGTCGTATTGCTGTGGGGCTGCAGAGAAAGTACAGGTTGTTGTGCTGTCACGACTAACGTGACACATGTTATGGTTTACGACAGTACCTGTGTTGCCGTTAATCTGTTCTGACTAAGCCTTTAGTAAACACAGTCACACGTTCTAACTCTGTGTCTGAGTATGATTATTATTCGCAAATAATATTTGCGACGAGCATGGAGTTTTCATTCCCACCACCTTCCTTTTTCCTCGCAGTGCCCGTCGAGCCTCCCATTCCGTGGACTCGCTGGTATGAGGCATTCGAAAGCTACATTACGGTCCTCAATGTAGATGTGCTGGGCGATGCACGTAAATGAGCCATGCTGATACACTGTCTCCGCATCGAGGGACAGAGGATTTTTAAGAGACCCAGTGATGCCGCTGCCTATGCAAATTGTGTAAGGCTCCTGTATGGACATTTTGCTACTTGCAAAACGTGATTCTACAAAGGATTTCGTTTTGCAAGCTAACCAGATAATGGCTCCTGACGATCTTACCCTCACCAAGGCTGTGGAGATAGCATTCAAAGTCGAGTCAGCTGAGGGATTCGCTTTAAAGCTAGCTGGCCTCACCCCCTCTCAGCCTGGGCTCGCAACCCAGCACAGCAAGTACGACATTCTTCACGGTCACCCAGCCCAGTCTCCCTTCATGATGACAAGTGTGGCATCATAGAGGAGTTTAGAGAGCCAACAAAGTGGTGTGCCCTGATGGTTCCAGTCCCTAAGAAGACGAACAAGGTGAGGATTTGTGTCGATTTAAAACGACTAAATGAGTATGTCTGTGAAAAGGGAAAGATTTGTCTTACCTACCATAGATGACATACTGCCACGGCTGGCAGAATCCTTTGTGTTTTCCCTGCTCAACCCAGCAAGCGGGTTTTGGCAAATTCTGCTAGTGTCACAAACTTGAACACACAAGGTAGTAGGACTCAAATGCACGACCCCAGGAGACCGAGGTAAAGTATGAGAAAAATACCTTATTCCAAAGAATTTCCTCAGTATGAGGATCAAAAACTAACTAACAAAAAATGCCGCAACTATGGTTGTCAGAAAATATCAACGGAAAATCACTCACAAAATGAGGAACACAACTATGGGTTAACTTGGTTAGGCAAAATCTGCATTGTCAGAATCTAAATATGCTGTTGGCAAACTAGTAATTAAGGCATATAAGTGTCGCCCCCTATTGAAGCTACTGAAACTCTGAAAGGGGTGGGGGGCGCATTACGTAGAGCAGCAGAGAGAGAAGGGGGAGGGAGAGAGAGAGAACAGCGATAGAGAGAAAACAGAGGCAGGTAGCGGGCGAGATTGTGAACAGGTCTAGGTTTGTTGTGATGGTCTCTTATCTCTGATGGATTGTGTGTATGTGTGTGTGTTTGTGTGTGAGAGAGAGGGAGAGTGATAAAAGTCTGAGTGTGGTTTCATCACCTGCAGCGGGCACAGGACCTTACAGCCCACAGGTCTGTAAGGTCTGATTATTAATAACACATGTTTCAGTGGTGTAAACAACTCAAAACAAATATTTATTTTCACTTTACAGGGACTTTTGAATTTGGATAGTGGGCAGGGTGTTGTGCGTCGCCAACTGTGCTTACTGTTTGTCAAGTTTTCTGTTTTATTCATGTGTTATGTTTAGTTTAGTTCCAGGGTTTTATTTTGATGTGTTTGTCGCGCACTTCCTTCCTTGGTCTGTTTCCCGCCCCTGTGATTGTTTGTGATGTCATTATTGTTTGCACCTGGTGATGTCTCTTGGTATAAATAGATCCAGGCATTCACTGTCTTGTTGCCAGATTGTCTTGTGTGTTATGCTGAGCTCTCCAGTGTTTTCCGTATTTCCTCATAGCGTTACAGTTTGGTTCATAGTCCACGTTCATCGTTATAGTAAGGTAAGATCAGGTTAAGTAGTTAGTAAGTATTTTTCTAGTTATTGTTAGGTAAGTTTCAGTGTAGATAATTAGTGCATGTATTTTTGGATCTATTGATCCTGTGATTTTGCGTACACTGCTGTATCGTGTTTTTTTGCCCCAAGGCTGAAGTAAAGACTCTTTTTGTGCTTTATCAATGTGTCTGCATCCGCACTTTTGGGTCCACCCATCAGACCCGGACTGATTCCCGCTGCCGACCCTGCCCGCCCAGCCCGGTTCCTGATCACCTGCTTTTCCCCGACTACGTCTCTGCCTGCCCCCGTCTGTGTGATATTACATTTACATTTACATTTTACATTTACAATATTACTAATAAATATCACTACCTGTCCTTGTTGTCCGTGTGCTGCATTTGGGTCCAAACCTAACCCGTGACAGAACAATCTGGCCAGGATGGACCCAGCGCACACCCCCAAACCGGAGGACTGCCTCGAGAGCACTGAGGACTTCCTCTCTCATCACCGCGGACACCTGTTGGCTCAGTCAATTGTGGCACTAAAGCGGATGGTAGGGTTGCTCGTCACACAGATCCAGCAGCGTGACGAGACCCAGATTTCGCCGGGCGCTTCAGCCGATGTTTCCGCCTCCGCACCGCCCGCCTCAGCGCCGGGTCTGGCCGACTACGTCAAGGACGAATTGGTTCCGTTTGATTTACCCGCGTCGTTCGACGGACTCATCGAGTTAGCGTCACGGGTGGATAAACGCGTGCTGGCCCGGAGACAGGAGCGACGACAGTTGGGGTCCAGTCACCGCCCAGCGACGAGTCAGAGAGCGTCATCCGAGATGTCCCGGACACCACAGCGGGAGGAGCGGGAGCACCACCGCCGCGGTAACTTGTGTATGTTCTGTGGTGGGTCAGGTCATTTCGTTGCTCGGTGCCCATTAAAAGGGCAGAGCTCACCAGTAATGTTGAATTTACGGGTGAGCCAAACCTCCCGACTGTTCCCCAATCAGAGACCCTTGTGCCATGCCCGACTGCTGTTAGCTGATTGTTCTCACACCATCGCGACATTCATTGACTCTGGTGCCGATGTCAACATCATCGATGACAACCTCGCGCTGCAATTGGGCATCGATCACATTCCCCTACCCTGTCCCATTCCGGAAAATGCCCTGGATGGCCATCTTCTGGGGACCGTCTCCCATCAGACCACGCCGGTCCGCATGCTCTTATCTGGGAACCACCATGAAACTATCCAGTTCTACATCCTGCGGTCCCCTCAGCTCCCCCTGATCCTGGGCTACCCCTGGCTCCGCCGCCATAACCCTCACATTGACTGGGCCTCAGGAGCCATTGTGGGGTGGAGTCCCTCCTGCCATCAGGTCTGCCTTAAGCAAGCCGCCGCGCCCCAGCGCTATTTTTGTTCCTCACCTGCTCCGGACCTGGCCGGGGTACCGGTTGAATACCACAATTTTCGGGAGGTATTCAGCAAGGCCAAGGCAACGTCTTTACCCCCTCACCGCCCTTACAATTGTGCCATTGGCCTCTACCCTGGTACGTCGCCCCCAAAGGGCCGCCTGTATTCCCTGTCTGCACCTGAGAGAGAGGCCATGGAGGCCTACATCAGCGACTCTCTGGCGGCCGGAATTATCCGTCCCTCGTCTTCACCAGCTGGAGCGGGATTCTTCTTTGTGGAGAAGTATGACAAGTCATTAAGGCCCTGCATAGACTACAGGGGCCTTAATGACATCACAATTAAGAACCGTTACCTGCTCCCACTGATTTCATCCGCCTTTGAGTTGCTACAGGGAGCCGTGATCTACACAAAGCTGGATCCGCGGAACGCCTACCACTTGGTCCGGATCCGGGAGGGGGATGAGTGGAAGACGGCCTTCAACACGTCCACCGGCCATTAAGAATATCTGGTGAAGCCGCTTGGTCTTACCAACGCCCTGGCAGTGTTCCAGGCGTTGGTTAACGACGTGTTGAGGGACATGCTAGACAAGCATGTGTTTGTTTACCTGGACGACATCCTTCATTTTTCAAAGAACCGGAAGGAGCATGTATACCACGTCCAGGCAGTCCTCCAGCGCCTCCTCGAGAACTCCCTTTTTGTGAAGACAGAGAAGTGCGAGTTCCATTCCTCCTCCGTCTCGTTCCTGGGGTATATTGTGGGACAAGGGACCATGCAGATGGGCCCAACCAAGGTTTCCGTGGTTACATCCTGGCCTGCTCCTGAGTCCCGCAAGCAGCTGCAACGCTTCCTTGGGTTCGCTAACTTCTATCGGAGGTTCATCTGCGGCTACAGCACAGTAGCTGCTCTGCTCTCGGCCCTCACCTCCACCAAGGTTTCGTTCCAGTGGTCTTCCTCGGCGGAGAAGGCCTTCCAAGGACTCAAGGCCCGGTTTACCTCCTCTCCCATCCTCCAAGTCCCGGACCCTGAGAGACAGTTTGTGGTGGAGGTGGACGCCTCCGACGTGGGGGTAGGGGCCATCCTGTCTCAGCGGTCTGCCGACGACCAGAAGCTCCACCCTTGTGCGTTTTTCTCTCGGCGACTAACACCGGTGGAGAGAAATTACGACATTGGAATCGGGAGCTACTAGCGGTGAAGTTGTCCTTGAGATGGCGCCACTGGCTTGAAGGGACAAAGTTGCCCTTCCTGGTTTGGACTGACCACAAGAACCTGGAGTACATCCAGTCCGCCAGGAGCTGACTCCGACAGGCCAGGTGGTCCCTTTTTTTTACAAGGTTCAATTTCTCCCTCGCCTACCGTCCCGTGTCCCGTAACGTCAAGGCCGACGCTCTGTCACGTCAGTTTGTGGAGGGGGGGAGCTCGCCGAGGGTCCTGACACCATCATACCTGCTCCGCGGTTGATGGCCCCTCTTGTCTGGGAGATAGAGGAGAGGAACAAGGCCGCCCTGGTGGGCCAGCCCGGTCCGAGCACCTGAGCACCTAATCGTCTGTTTGTTCCCCAGCCGTTGAGGTCTGATGTCCTCATTTGGGCCCACAACTCCCGGCTCTCCTGCCACCCCGGGATTCAACGCACCAAGGGGTCCTGCAGCAGAGGTTCTGGTGGACCACCATGGAGGAGGACACTCGGGAGTTTGTCAACGCCTGTCCAGTTTGCAACCAGCATAAGCCCTCTCATCAGGCTCTCCTGCGGGTCTCCTGCAGCCTTTGCCTGTGCCCGTGTCCCTGGTCCCACATATCCCTGGACTTCGTTACCGGTCTGCCACTGTCCAACGGACACACCGCAATCCTGACGGTGGTGGATCGGTTCAGCAAGATGGCCCACTTCATTCCAGCTGAACAGCTGAACTGGTCTTGAGTCATGTCTTCCGGCTACATGGTCTCGCCACCGACGTGGTCTCCGACCAGGGGCCCCAGTTCACGTCGGTGTTTTGGAGGGAGTTCTGCTCACTGATCGGGGCCACCGTCAGCTGTCGTCTGGTTCCACCCCCAATCCAATGGGTACAGGGACGGAGCGGAAGAACCAGAGACGGAGACAGCGCTGCGGTGCACCGTGGCCAAGCACCCCTCCTCCTGGTCAAAACAACTCCTGTGGGTAGAGTTGCCCACAACACGCTGGTCAGCTCGGCCACTGGACTATCCCCTTTCCAGTGTGCTTACGGATTCCAGCCTCCGCTATTCCCGGCCCTGGAGAAGGAGGTCTCCTGCCCGTCTGTCCAGGCCTTCATCCGTCGCTGCCGTCGGACCTGGACCCAAGCCAGAGCTTCGCTCCTCCGCTCGGCCAACCGGTACGCCTCAACTGCCAACCGCCGTCGTTCCGAGGGCCCTACCTACCAGGTGGGCCAGAAGGTATGGCTGTCCACTCGGGACATACCATTGCGGGTGGAGTCCAACAAGTTGGCGCCTAGATTTATTGGCCCTTTCGAGGTCCTGAAGGTCGTCAACCCGGTGGCAGTTAGGCTTCAGCTGCCCCGGTCTATGCGGATTCACCCGACCTTCCATGTGTCCAGGGTCAAGCCAGCTAGGGTGAGTCCGCTGGTCCCGGCTGCTCCACCTCCACCGTCACCAGAGTCATCGATGGCGGCCCGGTTTTCTCCGTCCGCCGCCTACTGCGTTCCCGTCGTCGTGGGAGGGGCCTCCAGTACCTGGTCGATTGGAGGGGGTATGGCCCGGAGGAGAGGTTGTGGGTTCCGGCCCGGCATGTTTTGGACAGGACCTCATTAGGCGTTTCCATCAACGCCACCCCGACCAGCCAGCCAGGTCAACCGCTTCGGCAGCCTGCACCACCACAGAGATTCCGTTCCTCTGGGTGTCAGACTCCGAGGAGGAGGACGGGGAGGGGCCTTCCTCGGATGAGAGCGGGAACCCTCAGGAAGCGGGGGAGGAGGAGGAGGTGGACATGGACGTCTCTGATGAGTATTGTGTGCGGTAGTTTGGGCTCTTAATTAAAGTATTTTATGCCCATCCGAAGCCTCCCCTACCTTCTTCCGCTGTTCATCTGTGTCCACAAAGTTGTAGGCTGCCGCCCCCTCGTTCTCCGTTCCCGCGTCGGACTCATCTTCAGACATACCTGATTGCTCCGGCCGTTCCGCGAATCCTCTGTTCCGACACTTTCACTCTTCTCTCCGATGCTGGAGGAGTTAACATTCCTCTCGCGTCCATCGTCTCTGTCCAGCGAGCTACCGGTGACATAAGCAAATCTCACTTCTGACACCAATGTGACGCTTTAGCGGTTGTAGCCAGCTTGATACAGAAAAAGGAGACAATGTTCTTATTTTTATAGCCAAACTGGCCCAGATTTATTCCCTGCCGCAGCTCATAACCCGGGGGTTGAAATTTTCACTCTTAAAACAATAAACCAGGATGGCAAGCCCAAATCGTTATTCATCCACAAGACGTTATCCGTGTCTCTCTCTGCCCCATGCTACTCCTCCAAGTCTCACACACACTCCCCTCTCCCGTCTTTCCCCCCCTGCCGTTCCAACTCTCGCACTCTAACTCACACTCACACGCAACCAGCTACACCCTCCCCCTAGCACTCGCAGCCAATAGGCCTATATCACATCATAGTTTAAAGCCGGAAGTACCCGTTAAAAATCGCTAATGAACCCTTCCATCTGCACACAACCACAACATTCTGTTGAAATAGCTCAAACGTTCGACCCTGTAGTGTCAATTCAACAATATCCCCTCAGATATGTTTGCCTCCCTTCAGATGTATGCATGGATGCATGTATAGTCTCTCTCCAACCAAATGAAATACAATGTTGTCTTATATTTAAGACATTAAAAACATACTTTTACAAATGTGATAAAATCTCTTTGGATTAAAGTGTCTACTAATAAATAACGACTCTGAACTATAGGTTATTATAAAGCTTATATATGAAAAGCCTATATATATCAGTGGAGGCTCGTCCATTGAGGAAAGGGAGGACCATCCTCCCGAACATTTTAGGGGAAAAAAAACAACATAAATTTAACAGATTAATCTGTGAAAATACTGATAAAAATGTTTTTTTCTAACGCTTCAAAGTCACACAAATATGTGTGTCAAAATAGCACCAACAGCGCCCCCTAACGCAATTTTTTAATCACTGTACGGAGGAACGGAGGAAAACATCCTCCGTAAGCTCACATTTGAAGTCCATTAACTAAATAACATAAACTTCCAAAACCCGGCGGCCGGCGAGTCCTGGTTTAACATGAGTGTGTACGGCGCTAAGGGAGGACGATCCTCCCCTTTCCTCCCTTAAGGCGGGTCTTGCCAGAGGCTCTGTGAACCAATCAGCAGAGCTCACTGCGCTGGTGAATACCCAATCAGAGTTTTGGGGGGTGGGGTCATCATGCAAGGATCTATCTTGTGTCGTTCATTAATTCCGTGTTCCAGAAAACTTTTAATTGATTTTAGATTTGAAACTGAGGAGTTCCTCCTCAAAGCATTCCAAGTGAATGACGCCAAACGCAAAGAGGGTGTCATAGCTGACCGTCGTGTTATTTCACAAGCATACACGTGAGTCCTCTGTGTTTGATTGTAAGTGTCTTTTATTCGCTAGCTCCACATACAGCCGTCTCGCTCCGCTCCTAGCCTAGCCTGCCCTAGCGTCCCTGGCCGTGATGTCACTACGGTGGCCTGTACTCTGTGTTGTATAAATGCACACCTATTAACAATAACACCACAGTGACAAGGTGGTGTTTCTTGACGTGATTTACGTGCATTACTTGTTTTACTTTCATAGTATGTCTTATTTTAATTCAATACAGGTAAATATACTTTACACAAAACACGATTTCTCCCTCAAAGCTCACTCAATTTAAATTCAGTTAAGTTTGTTCGATAGCACAAGCCACTGCATGAAACTTTGTATGAATTTTCCGATTTGCTGATTTTCATCATAAATGGATTAATCGCCAAAATATATATTTTTCATCAAAACAATGCTTCTTCCTCCTTAGATCACAATCGGTTTCCATTCAGTTTAGCTTATCTGCTAAAATGACCACAGTCAAAATTACCATTAATACAGTGTCAACATATATAGTGAGGCACTTTTCTTCCTCCCCTACTCTCGCCACTGATATATATATATATATATATATATATATATACTGTATATATAATGGCTTGCACAAAAGGACAATCTATGATTGGAAGGAACATTCAGCAAGCTAAGCTACAGCAACATGGCAAAAGTAGTTTACCACGTCAAAATATTGTTATTTCATATTGGATAATGCAGTAAAGTATGAACATACAAAATACACATTAAAAGTAAATTGATTTTAATATTTATTTAAAAACAGCAGTGAATACCGGATTTGTGATATTATTATGTATTATATTATATTATATATTAAGCATTTAAGCATTAAGTCTCTTTAAGAGCCCTTTCAAAAGTGTGTTTGGTTAGTCTGAATCTGAATAAAATGTACACTTTTGATTTGTTTCTAGTCTGTTTGGATTTTATAGACAAATGAAAGTGGACTAACTAAAAATACACATTTTTCTGAGGGGCGTGTGCGACGGAGAAGCACCGCAAAGCAAAAAGCACTTAATTCAGCACAAATTGTTACGTTCTCTTCAGCCCAGAAGTCAAGAAAACGTCTAGTGACATCTAGTGGAGTACCAGATTGCTTTTAAATAAAGTGAGAAAATAAGCAGAAGAAACAGGATAAAACCATTACAATAATGATAATCATATTTACAAAACCACAAATAACTGACGGAAGGGCTATATATAATAATAAAATAAAAATATAACTATATTGTTTCTGTACGTACTAGACATTGTGTAATTACGTAATGCCATTACTAATGGCATTGTTCATTTAATGTACTTGATTAAAACATTAGTTTATTTTAGTCTGTTTAGTTTGCTCATGCTGACTGGTAGCTGAGTTGTGTATTGTGCTGTTAGGTTGGAACTAGTACTATGTGTGTCACCTCTCTTACTCTAATCTGCACTACGTTTGGGGCGGACCTTTAGAGGAGGACGGAGAGTGATTTTGTCTCAGGGTTAACTGTTTGAGCAGTTGCCTTCATCGTGTTTTTAGTGCATGAATACCCACTGCAGGTAACATTTGTTTAATTGATTCAAACATTTTGCATGATTTAGACCAGTGGTTCTCAAACTGTTTTTTTCAAGTGTACTGCCTTCAAATATATATTTTCAGCCAAGCACACCGTTCACCAGCAAAAACTATTTTTGGGAAGGAAAATAAATGTAATGAATATAAATAATGTATGTGAAAAAATATTACATGGATATTGAATGGGTGTTGGATGGGTTTTGCTTAGGATTTCTGTCATTTGTTGGAAAAATTTCCAGAACGTTAGAATTTATTCACTGATTTTGAATGTGTGGTCTCCCTCTTTTTTCATACTTTTGAGCCAGGATGTGTTTGTACCAACAAATGCCATTAACAGACATGAGCCGACCGGTGGCAGCCCATAATTATGTTTTGGTGTAGTTCCTTGTCGTGTTTTGTTCGGATAGCGCAATAGAACTGCACTAGCGTTATATTGGAACTCGTGGAATGGTAGCTTTGGGTGGACCAGAGTTTGGGTGTTTTTTCCAAGCACACAGTACGAGACGTCGCTCGTACTGTGTTAACCTGTACGCTACCAGTCCCCAGGTGACATTCATCCCTGGTTCTGATCACCCTGCTACGGACTATCAGAGAGATAGCCCGCTCGTCTGCTGTCCATTCGTCTCCTACCTGTCGGCTCGACGCACCTCGTCGGGTAACCCGACCCATCGCCTGTCCCCAACTATTCATTCATCCACTACCTGTCGGTACGACGCACCTCGACCTCCCGGTTCCAGATCCCTCATTTGTCCTGGAGATTACATACGATTGTGTTCTGTGCCGAATAAAACCCCTGTTCTCCCCTTTCTGGTCTCCGTCTGCGTTCTGGGTCCAACCTAACCACGCACGTGTGACAGAAAATGTAAATTGTACCTGTACTGAAGGGGATCCTGCAAGTCGAATGGTCTCATTGGCTCTGTTGACCATCGCTATGAACTCTGGGTCATCATATTCAAATCTACTGCCATACACAATGGAGCAGATTATATTGGAGACGGCATAGTTGATTGATTGTGTCGTATCAAAAGCTTTTCCTGTAACATAAAGGGATAAACTCTTATTCTTTCATTTTCAACAGTGACAATTTATAACCGATGAACTGTGATACATACCTTTATATTGCTCAAAAACCTCCATGAGGTTTTGACATTCTTCTATCATTTTCTCTTCACTTATCTTCTTGCCCATCCCAAAGTCTCTCAAGGTTGTCAGAGCAAAACGCCTCATCTCTTTCCATGACTCCCCATTATTAAATAAAATTCCTGAATCAAATCAAATGTAAACCAATTCTGTATTCTAAATGATGTAAAGGGATGTTTAACTGACTGAACATGCATTCCATAAAATAAGACATTTGAATAAGAATAACCTCATATTCTTACCATGTCCTCCAAAGGATTTAGCTATCTGGATCAACTCCCTTTCTCCAAATTCTTCTGCATTATTGACCAGAGCTTGTTTGACTGTCTTGTATCCAGCCAGGACCACCACTTTCTTGAGACCTAAATACACTGTGAAGACGTGTCCATATTTCTTGGACAACTAACAACAGAAGCACATAAAGTAGTTTGAATGAAGAAGGAAAATGTAAAATTATCATAAAGATACATTTGCCATAATTGTATATATCAGAATCATTTATATACTTCTTATATAGTGATATAGACCTGGGAAGTGTGTTTCCTCTGATTCCCCATCTCTTAAACCCCTATTGAGAATGTGTATCAGTACGGCGTTACGGTCATAAACCATATGGGTTTGGCCAGGTAGGTTCATAACTTTAAACGAGGGAAGTTATTATTTCACAATTTTACTGTTCCAACCAATACATGTAAATGTTTGACTTTAATTGCTGAGACTATGTAGGAAGGCAGTATAGCTCAGGAGGTAGAGCGGTCGCCTCACAACCGAAAGGACCCTGGTTCGATCCCCCGGCTCCTCCTAGCAAAAACCGTCGGTGTCCTTGAGCAAGACACCCTGCTCCTGACGTGCTGGCTGTCTCCTTGATGGCTGACTCCTCCGTCGGTGTATGAATGTGTAATGTGACAAATTTACATGACTTGTAAAGCGCTTTGGATAAAAGCGCTATATAAAAGCCGGCATTATTATAATATGTACTTTATATTGTGAATGTTTTCATGATATCTACTACACTATCTATCCATGAGCCTCGTCCACTCTGGACCAATCACAAAGGAGGGTGACAATCAACCTTCAAAGCTGGGGGAAAGCCATACAAAGCTGAACATGTGGACGCTATGACACATGTGGACTATTTCACGTGGTCAAATTGACAATCGTCAAATCTATCTAAATTAACCATAGCTAATACCATAGAGTAGAGTGGAACTGCCTCATGGCAATAGTCATACTTGTAAGGTTATCGTGATAATGATAAGTACATTCAAGATTTAAGGTTCAAAATGTGTTTTATTGCCATTTGCAACAAGTACAATGGAATGGAATGGATTGCCTACAACAATACTATACTAAACTATACAATACTATAATATACTAAACAATACTATAAACAATCCTATATACAACATATAATATGTTATACTATATACTATAAACAACATTATATACAATACTATGAACTTTACTATATACTATAAACAATGCTATACTATAAAAAGTACACAGTGTTGTAGCCATTACTTCTCTCGCTTTCCCTAGTTTTCAATTTTAAATCGTAGTTAATTACAATGAACTGTGTGCTGATCAAATAGAGCATAGTTGAATAAGTACAAACCTTCTTGGAAAATAATCATTGCAAACATTACAGGAAACACACATCCGGATGCTAGAGGGTCTCAGAGTGATCACGTGACTGCCAAGGTCTATATTTGTAAACACATAAAAACAATATGGGTCTCACCTCCCAGAGTGTGATGTGTGGTTTCATAAAATCCAGCTGCAAAAGGTTTCCTATCAGGGGCAGTGGTCTGGGTCCTGGAGGCTCCTTCCTCTGCTCCAGATTCCTGGATCTGGAGAAGAAGAAGAGGACCAGCAGAAATATAACAGCCCCCAGCAGAGTGACTGAAGTCATCGAATGGAGAACTTCTAGGAGCTCCATGATTTTAGACTTATAATAATCTCAAATATAAATGTACAATAACTGCCTTGTGGTCTTTGTAGTGGAGGTAATGACAGATGTGGCAGATTGTTTGTGTGTTTTGTAGTAGCCTCAAGGTAAAAGTCCCACCCATGGTGTCACACAATGACACGCCGTACAACTGTTAGTCTGTTAATAATGTGACTGTTGCTCAATGACACGTTCTCATGAACTGTTTACATATTAAATGCCCCATACAATTCTGGAATCATAGTAAATTACCAATGTAGGTAGCTTATATGCATGACAACATGTTCCATTAGTAGTACTAGCCTATTATTAAACATTAAAAATAAATCACGATCCTGGGGGTCCAGTGACTTTCTACACAATGGCAGTAAAACTAGACCAAATAAAACTATAAACATGGCAAGTAGCCCATCTGTAATAAAGTTTATAGATCAAGATAAGTTTGATCTATGAAAAGTGGGACCTTGTTGACTAAATCAGTACTGTATCAAAATACATTTTAATGCCTTAAATACAATTTGTTGTGCGTCGCCAACATGCTGAATGGTTGCAAATTTTCTGTTTTATTCATGTATTATGTTTAGTTTAGTTCCAGGGTTTTATTTACATTTACATTTACATTTAGGGCATTTGGCAGACGCTTTTATCCAAAGCGACTTACAAGGTGTACATTTGTTGAAGTAGACAATAGCATAACGCTGAGGTACGCAAACATAAAAATAGAGCAGTTCACAAGCATTCATATTAACAAGATGAATAACACAATTTCGTACTGCCAGGTCACCTGCTTAAGTAGCTGTGATAAGAGCGTGTTATCAACATTAAGGATATACACTTGCTAGAATATACAACATGCTAAGAGCTATTAATGTCAGGACTTAAGCAAGTTAGGGGTTCACAAAGGAGAAGGAGGGTTCATGGAGAGTCCAAGTGGACTCTGAACAGGTGGGTCTTGAGTCTCTTGCGGAAGCTGGCGAGGGACTCTGCCGTCCTGACATTAGACGGGAGTTCATTCCACCACTGTGGAGCCAGAGCCGTGAAGAGCTGGGTCTTGGAAGAGCGATGCTTGGTTGTTATCAGTGAAGGTCGAACAAGTCGCCATGGCAGAAGTTGAGCGGAGCGCTCTGGCTGGGATGTAGGGCTTGACCAACGTTTGGAGGTAGGTTGGGGCAGTTCCATTACCTGCCCTGAAGGTCAGTACCAGAGTCTTGAACTTGATGCGAGAATTTACCGGAAGCCAGTGGAGATCGCGGAAGAGAGGGGTCACGTGGGAGAATTTAGGTAGGTTGAATACCAGGCGTGCTGCTGCGTTCTGGATGCAGACCTGTTATTTCTATAGTCTTCCTCCCGCCCCCTGTTATTGGTTATGTCATTATTGTTTGCACCTGCTGATGTCTCCTGGCATAAATAGGTCCAGGCAATCACTGTCTCGTTGCCAGATTGTCTCGTTGTGTTATGCCAAGTTCTCCAGCGTTTAGGTTCCACGTCGTGCCACACCACAGTCAGGTTTTTGGTGATTCGTTTTTTTGCCTTTGAGCTTTTCAATCATCGAGTGAATTTTTGTGTTAGACCTTGCTTTTTTCAGTAAAGACTCTTTTACTTTATCACTGTGTCTGCATTCGTGCTGTGACAGTACAATCTGGCCAGAACATGGACCCATCCGATCCAGACGCAGTGACAGCAGCCTTACGCGCACAGGGTGCGCGCCTGCACCATCACGAGGAGCAGTTTGCAGTCGTGCTGCAGGCCTTGAGAGGACTCACGGACCAACATCAGGCTCTCCAGGCTACACTCGACACCCACATCAGACCCATGGCAGAGTCATATCAATGTATGTTCGCCGATATGGAGGCTGGACACAGACCGCCTGCAGCTTCCCCACCACCAGCTCAGGGAGCTCTAACGGGGGGGGGGGGTGTATGTCGCGATCGTGAAGTCTAACGGGGGGGGGGGCATAATCGATCTCGAACATTGTGTGTGGCTTTTTTTTCAATGAAGATCGTGTGGGAATCAGAATTCCTTTATTTGTCACTCACGTTATTATTAACAATAATAAAAATGATAAAAAAAATAATAATAAAAAATAGTACCTCCGCCGAACCCCTGAGACTGACTCACCGAACCCCTGGGGTTCGATCGAACCCAGGTTAAGAACCACTGCTCTAGACCTTCCCACAGACCTAGAGTCAATGATAGCATTAGCTATTGTAGTGTATTTTTATACCCAAAGTATAAAACTAAAACACTGTCTGTGATACTGTATGCATTGAAAGAGCCATGTGTGTGTGTGAGCGGTCAACAGGCGCTGCTAGGAATACGACCCCCTGGAGTTTGTACTTGTAAACTCGTTACGTGACAACAGAGGCACCGTGTGATCAACTGGAATAGTGGATGCTGGTTGTACCTTGAGACTGATAGGAGTAGTAGTTGTTTGTGATACTACTTCCTATATAATGTTTGGTAAAGGAGCACGTCGCCAGTCTGCGAATTGGCTCCATCATGCTGCAGTTGATGAATTTGATGCTTTGTTCAATAAAGACATTGAACTTAGTATCCGGACCTCTGAGAAAGATTCTTATTCCACCCGAGTATAAATTATACTACACTATCAAAATAGACCTGCGAATGATAGACAGGGAGAGAGAGAGAAAGCAGGTTGCAGTTCCATCCGGAGGTGCCGGTAGGAGCTCGTCTGTCTTCCCCCCCAGTAAAGGGAGGACCCGGGTGAGCCAGTGTGACTTTTTTATCTTCCCATTACGCACTCTGACTAAGGTGAAACGATGTGTGGGCAATCAGGTTGTAGAACAGGGGGCGCTAGTAGACTCTGGGGCTGATGAAACCTTTTTAGATAAGGAACTAGCGCCTGACCCGATTTAACCTGACCCTGATCCTGTTATCCTCTCCTGTAAAGGAAAATGCGCTAGAGGGGCGCCTACTTTTCACAGTTACTCATTGCACAGAAGCTATTAAGATGTCTATCAATGACAATCATGAGGAGGAGATCATTTTTCATGTCATGGAGTCCGTGCAACACCCTTTAATTCTGGGGTTTCCCTGGCTCGTGAAACATAATCCAGTTATCAACTGGCGATCAGGGGAGGTTAAGGGGTGGGGAGAGGAATGCAAGCTGAAGTGTGACAAGAAAGAGGTCATAGTGAGGAAACTATCTACTGAAATAGTCACCGATACTAACTGTCCGAAGTCACCTCATGATTCTCTTTCTGACTACCCAGACTTATCGAAGGTCCCGACTTGCTATCATGAAGGAGGTATTCAGTAAGTCTAGGGCAACCTCGTTACCACCTCATCGTCCCTATGATTGTGCCATAGACTTGGTTTCAGGATCCACAATTCCAAAAGGTTGAATGTATTCCCTCTCTGCTCCGGAAAAGGAGGCCATGAGGAAGTACATCACCTCTTCACTCGAGGCAGGACTCATTCGACCTTCATCCTCCCCCGCCGGAGTGGGCTTTTTTTTGTGGGGAAGAAGGATGGATCTCTTCGCCCTTGCATAGATTACAGTCCACTCAACCAGATCACAATCAAGAACCGGTACCCCCTCCCTCTCATGGACTCTGCTTTTGACCTGTTACAAGAGGCTAACGTTTTCACTAAACTAGACTTGCGTAATGCTTACCATTTGGTAAGAATATGGGAGGGGGATGAGTGGAAGACTGGATTTAACACTCCGACAGGGCATTACGAGTACCTTGTGATGCCCTTCGGTCTCACAAATGCCCCGGCCGTTTTTCAGTCTCTGATAAACGATGTACTCAGAGAGTTTTTGAACATTTCTGTGTTTGTATATCTGGATGACATCCTGATTTTTTTCTCCAGATGAGCAGACATACATCCAACATGTACATCAGGTATTGCAACGTCTACTGGAGAATCAACTTTTTGTAAAGGCAGAAAAGTGTGACTTTCATGCTTCCACAGTCTCGTTCCTGGGGTTCATCATCTCTTCAGGACAAATCCTGATGGACCCGGCGAAGGTCAGTGCAGTTGCAGATTGGGCGACTCCAAATAGCAGAAAGACGGTACAGCAATTTCTCGGTTTTGCAAATTTTTACAGATGTTTTGTGAGGAATTTTAGCGCCTTTGCTGCACCATTACATGCACTGATCTCGCCGGGCGTTCCCTTTGTGTGGAATCCCAAGGCCGGGGAGGCCTTTGAGGAGCTAACTGTTCCTGATCCATCTAGGCAGTTTGTTTTGGAGGTTGATGCCTCAAATGATGGAGATGGGGCGATCCTCTCACAACGAGCTGTCAAGGATAATAAGATACATCCATGTGCCTTTCTCGAAAATTGTCTCCTGCAGAAAGGAATTATGATGTTGGTAACAGGGAACTTTTGGCAGTCAATGTGGCTCTGGAGGAGTGGAGGCACTGGCTCGAGGGGGCGCAGCCGCCGTTCTTGGTCTGGACAGATCACAAGAATTTAGAGTACATCCGCAAAGCCAAAAGGTTGAATTCACGACAGGCCCGGTGGGCACTTTTTTTCAACCGCTTTAACTTTACCTTGTCTTTCAGACCTGGCTCAAAGAACGGCAAGCCTGAAGTTCTCTCACGCCTCCACGACCCAGAACCCATGGCCAAAGATCCAGAGCCAATCCTTCCACTTAATCATGTGGTTGGAGCGGTGACTTGGCCTATAGAAGTCCAGGTGAAGCGTGCCAGTGGGGAGAGCCCAAAGCCTAGTGGCTGCCCATCGGATAGGCTATTCGTACCTATATCCATGCAGTCACAGGTCATTCACTGGGCCTCACTACTCACCTGTCATCCGGGGGTCAAACAAACCGTATTCACTATTTGCCAGAGGTTTTGGTGGCCATCGTTAGTGAAAGATATAATGGAGTACGTGGTTGCATGTACAGTATGTGCCAGGAATAAGACTTCGTCCAAGCCACAGATGGGTCTTCTGCAGCCCCTGCCCATCCCCAGCAGACCCTGGTCCGACATATCCATGGACTTTGTCACGGGTCTGCCCCCATCTAAAGGTAACACCACTGTTCTCACGGTGGTGGACCGATTTTCAAAGATGGTACATTTTATTGCTCTGCATAAATTGCCTGCTAAAGAGACGGCTCAAGTACTGCTAGACCATGTTGTTCGCATTCATGGAATACCCAGAGACATTGTGTCGGACCGGAGTTCACAGTTCAGCTCCAGGTTCTGGAAAGAATTCTGCACCATCCTGGGACACTCCTCGCCGCCCATCGCTTTATATTTTTTTGGGCTTCATACCTTCCCCTGAAGACCAGGTTGTTTTTTAAATGTGGATCATCCACTCCAGTAACTTTTATTTGATGCTTGTTTTTTTTTTACCGCCCAGCTTCAGCTGTTGCTCTGTCACTCTGGTCTCTCCCCCTTTCTTTTGTTGTACCAACAAGTTTACATCACCTAATAAATCGAGTCTACGATTACAAACAGCTTTTTTTAACAGCTTTTTTGACTGGATAATGAAAAACTCATAACTTCAAAACAAACTTTAAAATATCAACAAAAGCATGCATCTGTCTCATTAGACCAGTTAACAAGAACCGTGGCGCAAGAACCCATTCTGATAAACTATGTATGGAATACACCTATAGTAGTAAAGTCTACCTGACTCAAATATGGAGCACTGTCCCTCTGTACAACATGCAATAATGGAATCAAAGTAAGTCGGACACTTCCATTATATATGCTAATGACCTTTGGTTTGTCCCTGCCTTGACCAAGATCAGGCTTGCATGCCATTGAATATGCAAGCCTGATGTGGGTCAAGGCCTGGACAAACCAAAGGTCATAATGTTTATGAGTTCACCTCGTGTGGTTGACACCTTTGCTCCACTCATGCATCTCATTTGGTGTAATTAAGGGTAGAGGCACACACACACTTTTCTGTTGGTACCTAAAGATAGTTAAAGACCATTTTTAAACTAATGTGTTAATATATCACCCATCAAAGTGTGAGTTTGAAAAGAAAAATAAGAGGAATCTGCATTCCTGGCAGAGGTCAGTGGCATTTAACACAAATGCCGTCAAAACGTGGCAAGTTGCCCAATGTGGCAAAGTTTATAGATCAAGATAAGTGACATTATAATAAGTGACATCAAGGCAGGGACAAGTGTGGTGTTAACCAAGTTGAGGCATATTATGCCCTTTCTTATGCCCAACAATCAAATGATTCACCTATTTACTAATCTATGCAGCCTATTTATCATTTAACATCCAAATAATAAAGTAACCTAACTTTTATGCAGCTTATGTTTTGGGTAGTTTACTTTCAACAAATATACATACATCGAGTTTCCACCTTCAAGACTTCATTATTTGCATGTCATGCCTTATGACTGGCTTGTCGGCTTGCCTTTGTGGTTTTCTCTCACACTTGAAAATATATAGTTAGGCATTTTTTCCATAGCAGTGCTGGAGGGGCTCACGTGCATTCCAACCACGACACACTTAAGCAAGTTGCTCACGAGTACACTGGAGTCACTGTGGGACAACGCAAGAATGGCAGCAACATCCGCAAGAGTGTTGCCGCTCTCTTGTCACCACTCCAGCAGTCTGTGGGAGAACTCTCACGTAATACGCTCTTTTCCGATAAGTCATATAAAGGATTGTGATCAATCTTTAAATGTCAGGAGACGACCATGGATCTGATTGCAGTATTACTATTCTTACTAGTCTCTGCCCATTGTTTGCTTGTTAGCTCTATTGTTAGCCAACTTATTGTACCGAGCACTGGTTCAGCTCTTGAAGTCTTGGTAGCAAGGAAATGCCCTTATGCCTTTTGGTGACTCGTAGTTCTCTTGCCTACCTATGTTGAATGCACTATTATAAGTTGCTTTGGACAAAAGCCCTACATATATGCTATATGATTTATGCAATCCCTATAGTAATAAAGTATTTGTCATTTTGGACTTCAGAACAAGGCTTAAGGCCCTTGGGAGTATTCCTAGTGCAGTGTGCAGTTGGATGAGGTCAACTCCAATAACACCATGGGAGGTCAACGTCTAGGGATATTGTCACGGTTACAGTGGTTGACAGGGGGCGTGGCCAAGCCGCGGGCTTTGGCGGCGCACACACACACCTGTCGGCAATTGTTGAGGCTGATTAGGGTAATCACCTCGCCTGGGGTTATATATACCCTGCCGTCCCGTTACTTCGGGGCTAGGTCGTACTTTGTACTTACTACTGTGTACTTTGTACTTTGTACATTCTGGACGGAATCGTTAGGCCGATGTCCCGGTTATCCAGATTGCTCACCTGTCCCGCGTCACTCGCCGGTCTAATACCTGTCACTACTCCGACCTCCCGGTATCCAGACTCCTCGCCCGTCCCGGACCACGCGCCTGTCTACTCTCTGCCGGTACTACGCTGATCCGACCTCCCGGTTTCCAGACCGCTGGCCTGTCCCCGATCACTCTCTGTTGTCGTTTGCTTAAATAAAGCCTCACGTTATAGCTTCACTGTGTCGTTGGTCTGCGTTCTGGGTCCCACCAAACTATCGTGACCCTTGTGACAGATATATCCCTGATCGACCCCAATCCTGGATTACACCCTGGATTCTATTCATGTAAAAACTCCCTTGTGTACAACCCTCTGCCAATCCAACAACATCACAATATTGGATTGGCATCCTCAGGTTTGACCTTATATCATCTCAGGTCAATTTGACCAACAGTTCCAGATATATGGCTGAAAATGTGATTGTTTGGCAGTTTGCCAGCATAAAGCATGGAAACTGCACTTTCTCAGACCGGAAAGCGCTGCAGAGGGTGGTGAAATCCGCCCAACCCATCATTGGATTACCCCTCCTTGCAATAAAGACTACCAACCACAATCAGTGTCTGAGAAAGGCACAAACAATTGTCAAAGACACCTCTCACCCCAACCATGGACTGTTTGCCCTCCTCCCCTCCGGGAGGCGCTATAGGAGCCTTTCTTCAAAGTCAAGCAGGCTCAGGAACAGCTTCTTCCCCTCAGTCGTCATCTCTCTGAACTCTGCACCACAATGACAGCCCCGCAGCCTCCCTACCTCTACCTATAGTTTACATATTTATGTTTACATACCTGTATGATAGTCATGTACATTGTTACTGTACTTACCATATACAAATCTTCAACTGTTGATACAACTGCATTCCCCTGCTCACTACCTGTTTATACTTGTATACTTACCTTTGTAAATATATACCTTTAATTCTAAACATATCTCATACCTATTCTATAAGTTATTTCATACCTGTTTTTAGTAGTAGTTTTTTAGTAGACTGTTCTTACATATTATTTAACCACTGTACAGTATATATTACCATGCACTTTACTGCAACATTTGCACACTGGTTGGATGCCAAATTATTTTCGCTGTGCTGTGCAATGACAATACATTTGAATCTAATCTAATCGAATAAAGGTCCACCTGGCAACAATTTGCCGGCATAAAAATGTGCAAGCTACAGTAACCGAGCGTTGTGGCTCCTTGGGTCAAGTTTGTTTATTGGGGCTTGATTTGAGGTTCCAGAGATATGGCTGAAAATGTGATTATTTGGCAATTTGCCAACATTAAACTTTACCTGGTGGCAAATTAGGAAGCAGAGAAGCACAACCTTACATATAATGTTGTCAGGTCCAGACCTTTCATTTGGGAGTGTTTGGATCCACAGTTCCAGAGATTTGGCCAAAAAAATATATATTTTTCATCTGTGAAGCGCCTCTGGTAGCCAATCTTGAGATCAATTCAGTTCTCATCCTCAATGATATCTATGCACATGCCAACAACAAATCTTGATAGGTAATAATGTTTGAGTTATCGCAAAACCTATTTTCAGGGATATATACAGTTCTTTGGCCTAATCCTAAGCATATTTTTTTTTATAAACTTGAGCAGAGGCCTTCTAGAGGAGGCAAACTGAGGGCCTTTCCTCTACTTCAGACAGTATAATACATATCTTGAAAAAGACTAAATTAACAACCCTGTAACTGTGTCTGAATACTAAGGTGTTGCATATTGGATCACAGGATCATTAGATGAGTCCTTCTATCGAATCACGGCTGTGAGCACACAGCTGGTGAAGGGATGGATTGAGAGTGAGGCCCAGAGTTGGGGTCAGATCCAGTTCATCCTCCGTCACCCCGGGCGGAGGAGTGAAACGGTAGTGTTGAAGGAGGGTGGTGAAGAAGAGGAACAGCTCCATCCTGGCCAGACTCTCACCTACACACGCCCTGCGACCTGACACAAGGAACAGGGTTACACCTGGAGGTCATCTGCACAGTGTATTTAATAAAGACTGAAGAAGGGATACATTATGTTTATTAATGGAGCTTGCAAACCTGCAGAGAAAGGCATGAAGGCATCTCTCTTGACAAACTTCCCATCCTTATCCAGAAAGTGGGAAGGATTAAAGCTGAGTGGGCTCTCCCATTCAGTCTCATCCCACAATACAGATGTCAGGAGAGGATACACGACAGTGCCCTGTGGAGAAAACATAATTCAGAAAGTTATGAAGATATTTTAATATAATAGCTGGTGGCTTTTGCATTCAGTCAGACCTTATTAATGAAGTAGCCTTGGAAGGTGATGTCTTGGCTGGTGGTGTGAGGGAGGGACATGGGAAGAATGTTGGCCAGTCTCTGGATTTCATGGATGACAGCATCAGTGTAGGGGAGGTTCTTCCTGTCCTCTACCCTGACCTGACGACTCCCTATCACGCTGCTCAGCTCCTCCTGGAGCTGGCCTGGATATTAAGAAAAAGCAGAATGTCAGGAACGGTGCAAAAGGTTATTCCTAACCATAACAAACTACAAAAACAACAATTCAGCAATAATCTGAACCATCTTGTTATGCACCCTGATTCAATGGCCTTATGGGTAATGTAGTAATTTGTTAAAAAATTAGAAGGAGTAAGTAAAAAGACGGCATGCATATTTGACTATGGGTTAACTTGGTTAGGCAATACATCTGCATTGTCAGAATCAAAATATGCTATTGGCAAACTAGTAATTAAGGCATATAAGTGTCTTCCCCTATTGAAGCTACTGCAACTCTGAAAGAAGACCTCCAGAGCTGAACAAACTCTTTCTTTGAGTTTGACTTTAAATATTGTGTTGACTTTCAATATTGAGAAGAAGGCATACAGTATGCAATCCACTGGCTGGAAGACCATCAATTCAAAAAGCTTCTAAAATGGGTTTTACAACATTTATATTTATCAAACGCTTCCAATTATGTTAAACTTGTTCAATCAATCAAACTGCTGAATATAAGTTCCTCTTATTAAAGGAAACCATAAACCAACTTATTTTCAATGGAAAGGGATGTACAGTAGTGGGTTACATCGTAGTGATATGGATTGATCCTGGTCCTGCATTCAGGATTTTTTAGGTGGGGGGCGCATTACGTAGAGCAGCAGAGAGAGAAGGTGGAGGGAGAGAGAGAGAGAGAGAGGAGGAGAGAGAGAGAGAGAGAGAGAGAGAGAGAGAGAGAGAGAGAGAGAGAGAGAGAGAGAGAGAGAGAGAGAGAGAGAGAGAGAGAGAGAGAGAGAGAGAGAGAGAGAGAGAGAGAGAGAGAGAGAAGAGTGTGATTGAGAGAAAACAGAGGCACGTAGCGGGCGATATTGTGAACAGGTCTAGGTTTGTTGTGATGGGTTCTTATCTCTGATGGATTGGATGTGGGTGTGTGTGTGTGTGTGTGTGTGTGTGTGTGTGTGTGTGTGTGTGTGTGTGTGTGTGTGTGTGTGTGTGTGTGTGTGTGTGTGTGTGTGTGTGGATGTGGGTGTGTGTGTGTGTGTGTGTGAGAGAGAGAGGGAGAGTGATTAAAGTCTGAGTGTGGTTTCATCACCTGCAGTGGGCACAGCCTAACAGTCTCAGGGCAGAGAGGTTTTCACGATTTTTAACCCAAATTGTATATTGTTCACGACAAATGTAATCTTTCAAATTTGGCTGATTATTAATAACACACGTTTCAGTGGTGTAAAAAACTCAAAACAAATATTAATTTTCACTTTACAGGGACTTTTGAATTTGGATAGTGGGCAGGTACTAGCTCAAACTGTTTCTATCGCCACATCCTTACCCTGGATCTGTGGGTACTTTGCCATGAGCAAGAGACCCCATCTTAGTGTAGTTGCAGTTGTATCCGTACCAGCACTAAACAAATTGGCAACAGATACCAAAAGGTTCTCACTGTTGTAGTAAGAGTTCATATTTCCAGATTCCTGGATACAGAAAAAAAGTGGAGAAAAGGGACATCACATGACAAGAGATAAGAACATAATAATAATAATAATAATAATAATAATAATAATAATACAAAAATAATTAAAATATATAAATAATAAATAATAATAATAATACAAATTAATACAAATACTAATAATTGATTGTATATTGTTTAATACACAGTACAAAGACCATGTAATGATGACCCGTGTTATTCAACTATTTAAACACTTGCATGTGCCTGGACTTATATGGATAAACTTATGGACTTATATGGATAAACTTATGGACTTATATGGATAAATAAGACAATCAAGCAGATCATTTTAGTGTCCTACCTCCTGAGTCTTCTGGCGGATCAGGAATGCATCCACAAACCCCCTGCACACTTGAGGAGTAAGGGTTTCTTGTAGACATCCAATCAACTTACTCATCTGGGTTCTATTTAGATTTCTATTCTTTGCGATCACGCTGCTGCCAAACCATTTGCCCAACCACGGGAAAATGTTGTATATCTACAACAAATTGGACTCAGTTAAAATAATGTTCTGTATGTAATATACAATGAATCCTAATGAAAATGTAAATTGTACCTGTACTGAAGGGGATCCTGCGAGTCGAAGGGACTCATTGACTCTGTTGACCATCGCTATGAACTCTGGGTCATCATATTCAAATCTACTGCCATACACAATGGAGCAGATTATATTGGAGACGGCATAGTTGATTGAGTGTGTCGTATCAAAAGCTTTTCCTGTAACATCAGGCAAGATTTGTTATTCGTTCATTATCAACATTGACACTTATTAACTGATGAACTGTGATACATACCTTTATATTGCTGAAATACCTCCATGAGGTTTTGGCATTCTTCTATAATTTTCTCTTCACTTATCTTCTTGCCCATCCCAAAGTCTCTCAAGGTTGTCAGAGCAAAACGCCTCATCTCTTTCCAAGACTCCCCATTAGCAAATAAAATGCCTAAATCAAATCAAATGTAACTGACTTTTGGTTTTAAATACTGTAAAGGAATGTTTAACTGAATGAACATGCATTCTGTAAAATAATAAATTCTGATAAAAATAACCTTGTATACTTACCATGTCCTCCAGAGGATTTAGTTATCTGGATCAACTCCCTTTCTCCAAATTCTTCTGCATTGTTGACCAGAGCTTGTTTGACTGTCTTGTATCCAGCCAGGACCACCACTTTCTTGGGACCTAAATACACTGTGAAGACGTGTCCAAATTTCTTGGACAACTAATAATGGAACCACACAAAGTTTTTTTTAAATACAATGAATGAAGATGGAAAATGTCAAACTATATATATATATACAGTTTCCTTAATTGTCAATTATTTATAATCATAATTTCTGTAGACATGGGCAGTGAGGTTTTACTCCAATTTCCCACTTGTTAAACCTACACTTATGTCTACACTACACTATCCATGAGCCTCATTGACTCTTGACCAATCACAAGGGAGCACAACAATTTTTTCAAGTTTGCATCAAGTTTGTAACCTTGGCAACAGCAACATTTAGACTTTTGGAAAGCTGCAGGAAAGCTATACAAGCAGTGCCAACAACTTCAGACACCGTTGTGGAATTGATTACAGTCCGGTACAAAACACTGCACTCTCACTATTTTACTTGTTTGGTCTATTTTAACTGTCTAAACCAAGGCTTATACCGTAAGCTATTACATTAAGCATGACTGCACTATATAATGACTATTAATTATTGTACAGTTGGCGCAATAATGTTCACAGTCTTTTTGGCCAAGTTAATTTCACTGAACTAAGGTATTTTCCGCACTATAGGTCACACCTGAGTATTAGTCGCTCTTATCAAAAATTAGTGTATGAGTCGCATTATTTTTTCTCTTTTTTTCGGTGGTAGGCTACAAAAGTTTTCAGTTCTCACGTGTGTATACAGTACCATCTCTTGGCAGTAGTTTGAATGCAGTCTGACAAAATACTAGAGATGCTCAGATTTTTGGGGCCGATCACCAGAATCAAATTCTGCCGATTCCAATTGCCAATTGCCAATCACATAGTGGGTGGTGGCTATAGGGATCTTCAATTTAAAGTTCAATATATTGTGTGGTATTATATATTTAATTACTATTTAGACTAATAAAAGTAACTACTCTGAAATGTTTTGAAAAGACCTGATAAAGTATCATAAATTGTTAAAAAAGTTATCAAAAATTGATAACTATCATATTCCTGATAAAATCAACCAAAATCAATATTTTCTAAACTTAACGACAACAGCCAAAATCATATCAAGTGACACTACTCAACGAATCAAAT
>CM051012.1:6837313-6913589 GCA_027704905.1 Muraenolepis orangiensis | reverse complement strand
ACACACACACACACACACACACACACACACACACACACACACACACACACACACACACACACACACACACACACACACACACACATGGATGGTCCCACCCAAAGTCACAGCTGGATCATCTCCGACCATCTTGGGCACGATTACACGCAAGCGTCACTGGAGGAAGCGAGGGAAGCGAGCCGGCGTGTTAGTCAGGCTGAGATGTCGATCCGATTGCCCCCCACTACCCACCATTCTACTGGCTAATGTACAGTCTCTGGACAATAAGTTAAGCGAGCTACAGGCTCGTATTCAATTCCACCGGGAAACTAAGGACAATTGTATCAGACAATTGTATCATCTGCCTTACGGAGACATGGATGTCGGAGGGGGTTACCGACGCAGCTATCGAGCCGACGGGATTTTCCGTCCACCGGGCGGACAGAACAAAGGCTCTCTCTGGTAAAGATCGCGGAGGGGGGGTATGTCTCATGATAAATAGATCTTGGTGCAACCAAAGTCATGTACATCCCCTCAAGTTTTTCTGTTCCCCGGACCTGGAGTACCTGATGCTTATGTGCCGTCCACACTGGCTACCTCGGGAGTTTACAGCGGTAACCGTGACCGCTGTTTACATTCCCCCACAAGCCAACACGGACAGAGTGCTGAAGGAACTGTATGGGGCTATCAGCGAACAGGAGTCGGCACACCCCGAGGCTGCTCTCATTGTGGCGGGGGACTTCAACAAGGCGAACCTGAAGAAGGTTCTCCCGAAGTTCTACCAACACATAACGAGCAACACACGGGGTGAGCGGATCCTCGACCACTGCTACACCCCCTTCTGTGATGGCTACAAGTCCCTCCTCCGCCCACCGTTCGGTAAATCAGACCACCGCTCTAACCTCCCCGCCTATAGGCGGGAGTAGCGGATACTAGTAATAGTACTAGTACTGAAGCAGAAACCGATCGCTGTGAGGGAGGTCCAATGCTGGTCGGACCAATCAGACTCTATGCTGCAGGATTGTTTTGATCGCGCTGACTGGCACATGTTCCGCGTTGCCTCGGACAATAACATCAACGAGTACGCGTCGTCGGTCACTGGGTTCATCAAGAAGTGCATAGATGACGTTGTTCCGACCAAGTCGGTTCGGATATATCCCAACCAGAAACCGTGGATTAACGGCGATGTTCGCACTGCCCTACACGCACGTAACGCCGCATTTGGCTCCGGGAATACGGAGGAATATACGAGAGCCCGTTACGACATCCGTAAGACCATCGTCACTGCCAAGCGGGAGTATAAGGACAGAGTGGGAGATCAATTCAAGAGCCACGATGCGAGGGGTATGTGGCAGGGGCTGCAGACGATAACGAACTTCAGAGGGAGAACCAGTTGTGTAGAGAACTCCTCTACCTCCCTCCCAGGAGAGCTAAATACTTTTTTTGCTCGGTTCGACGTAAACGGCAGCCCGCCGAAGCCAGCACCGCCTGAGGAGACCAGCCTGCTGAGCATCTCGGAGGCGGATGTCCCGGGCCGCGTCCTCAGAGCATGCGCAGACCAGTTGGCAGGAGTCTTTGCAGACATCTTCAACCTCTCCCTGTCCCAGGCTGTTGTCCCCGCGGTCTTCAAGATGTCCACCATCGTGCCTGTCCCTAAACAACCCAAGGTAACATGCCTGAATGACTATAGACCTGTAGCCCTCACCTCGATTGTCAGCAAATGCTTCGAGAGGTTGGTCAAGGACTTTATTTGCTCCGTGTTACCTGCCACGCTGGACCCATGGCAATTTGCATAGCGTCAAAATAGATCCACGGACGACGCAATTGCAATGGCCCTCCACACTGCCCTTTCCCACCTAGAGGGAAAGAACTGTTATGTGCGAATTTCACCACACACGTGGTGAAAAGGGCCCAACAACGTCTGTATTTCCTCAGGCGTCTGAAGAAATTCAGCATGGGCCCCCGCATCCTGAGAACATTCTATAACGGCACCATTGAGAGTGATCTTACAGGGTGTATCACCGCCTGGTACGGGAACTGCACCGCACTCGAGCGCAGAGCGCTTCAAAGGGTGGTGCGGACGGCCCAGTATATCGTTGGAGGTGAGCTCCCCTCCCTCCTGGATATATACAATCAGCGGTGCGTGGCCAAGGCAAAACGCACACATCTTTTGAGCAATCATACCCACCCAAAATAAATGAAACTATATATGATCGATCTGTATTTACCGGTAGCTTTCGGCAGTGCTGCTCGATCGGTTTAGAGTGAATATTGGCCGATAATGATCGGCAGCCGATCGATCGGAGCATCCCTACAAAATACAATATATAAGTCACTTCGGAGTAAAAGTCGAAGGACCAGCCAGACAGGAAAATACGGTATGCTCTGGTAGTTGAATAACTAAAACAGTACAAACCAAGCTTTTGTGTAAAAATCATCATTGTAATATTTATGGGAAAGTGCATCCTGATACTAGAGGGTCTCAGAGTGATCACGTGACTGCCAAGGTCTATAGGTGGACCAAATGATCACATGATTTATAAACGAATTTAAAAAATAGGGCCTCACCTCCCAGAGTGTGATGTGTGGTTTCATAAAATCCAGCTGCAAAAGGTTTCCTATCAGGGGCAGTGGTCTGGGTCCTGGAGGCTCCTTCCTCTGCTCCAGATTCCTGGATCTTGAGAAGAAGAAGAGGACCAGCAGAAATAAAACAGCCCCCAGCAGAGTGACTGAAGTCAGCGAATGGAGGACTTCTAGGAGCTCCATGATATGAGATGTGACACTTTATGCCCCTATGCTTCAATTTTAAAAAGCAAGTGTAACTGCCTGGTATAATTTGTATGAGTGGCACAACTTTATTCCCAAAGCCAGTGGTAAATTAACCAAAAAAAACACAAAGGTGAGGAAATCATTGATCTTCCCCCGGTTAAACCCTAACCCTATCATGGCTAACAGGTTAAACCAGCCATTCAGAAGGTGCGTGAACATGTCAGCACTTGCCACATGCTCTGCCAACTGAAACAGTCGCAACCTTACAATAAACCGGTTATATCATCACCTAACTGTGTCTTGTGCTCAGAGGATCACAGAAAAGCCACTTTAATAGCATATAGCAGGATCGACTGCAACAAAGACGTTTTGCTACGACTAATTTGAGAGACTTTGTGATAGGCAAAAACGCCAGTGATGAGAAAATTATAGAAGAATGCCAACAGAGTATTAACAAAAAGTAAATGTTGAGGTAAAAATCACCTTCTGTTAAATGAAATTCAATGTTGAATCTTTTTAATTCCCTTTAGGTAAACCCTTTGACACTGGTAAACCAGTAAACCACACCATCTCAAATATCATCTGCTCCATTGTCTATGGGAAGAGATTTCAATATGATGACAAAGAGTTCACAACTATGGTTGAACGAGCCAATAAACATATGCAACTTTTAGCGTCTCCTTTAATCCAGGAATAACATCTTTCCTCTTCAACATTCTGATTTCATGTTTCTTATCACCTGACCATTTTTGATTGAAATCGTCAAGTGTTTTTGATGTTTTTAAATAACTGCAGCTGCAGCTCTCTAAAGCTCATGAGTAAATGATTACAATGAGTTCAAACATTAAGATGAATTTGGTTAGAGTTGGGTAATATGAAATTGTCATTGTCTTTGGGAGGAAAATAAACCCAGCTACTCAAACTGCCAACATTTACCTGCAGTGAACCTGTTTAGATGCTTCACATTTATCTGACCGTTGAACATCCACACAGAAAGCAAGCTGGTTTGCTTCAATTTCGTCTTATTAAGTTATTCAGCAACATTTAGTTTATTTATCAAAATGCATAAAAAATGTAGGTTTCCAACCCAAAATGATCTTGGATCTATAGCTTCATTCATGATATTGCCCAATTATCTTGCAGGAGACTTTAGGAAAAAAATCATGTCATCCTTTTATAATAATTATATAATAATAATTCTTTTTTAATACATTTTAATTTTAATTTTTTTAATTTTTTTTTTGGACTGTTTCACCTTGATTTCCAACACTATAAGAATAAAACATGTGTTTTTGTCTTAGATAACTGTAAAGGAGAGGGGATGTGTTATTCTCATGTTTACGATGATCATCGACATCAACCGCTGCCCAGACGGAGCTCCACTTACAGCGCGCCACCGGTGTCCCTTCATAAAGAATGCCACCTGCGTTCGGAGCAGAGTAGAACGTTCACAAACTGGTTGGAAGTGACTGGCAAAAACATAGGATTTAACACCTATTTTTTTCTATATGTCTTATTTCAGTAACAGTGACCAAATGGCATAAATGACTATGGTGATGACCATACAAGACATATTACCACGTTCAATACAAAAACAATAAACACTTTTGGTTTCACCTCCTGACCCCTGACCTACAGGGCTGCAGTACATGCTAATGGTTATCTCGACTTAGTAACATATTAACAAACTGCTGTCTTATTCACATCATCCTGACCCTGTTTGTTAGTTGCAGGACACATCTTTGGAGGTCACAGTCACAGGCAGCCTGCAAAATAAGCACATTTAACATTTAAGATAAATTAATACAACATATAAAGTATGGTTGTACTCGAAGAGTTTTTCCACCGTTCCACTATTCCATCCATCCTGCTGGGGACGCTTTCCCTTCTGCTATTTTTCTTTCTCTTTTCCTACAAATCTTGTTTCCAGAAACATGGCAAGGAGCCTCCTGGACCGAGGCCCCTGCCTTTTATTGGTAATCTACTGCAGTTAGACTCTAAGCTGCCTCACCAAACCCTTATCAAGGTAAGTTATGGCTTTGTTTGGATGGGTTATTCTGCACAACTCCTTCCTAAATTTCCAGAAAACATTCCTGTTGATATTTAGTTTGATCAAGATCCTTCACGTGTAACTAATATTTGATCTTGTTGTATTTCTTCCTGGTTTTAGCTCGCCAGGAGGTATGGCTCGGTTTATAGATTCCATTTTGGACCAAAAAAAGCGGTAATCGTGACCGGATACAAAACAATAAAGAATGTACTGTTGAACCATAGAGAAGCATTTGCAGCACGGTATATTGATCCAATTTTGCATGATGTACATTTAACATACGGTAAGAACATACATTACTTATCCAGTTATTCTAATTAGTTTAAATACAGTGTTATATTTGGGGACTTTATTCATCACAGGCACAGGCCTATGTGCTCTTCAGTCCAGAAGTCAAGCAAACATATTGTGACATCTCAGTTCGATGTTGTTCCGTTAACATCATGGTTATCCTGTTTCTGACAGTGTATTGTTAAAAGTCTCGTTAATGTTTTCTTTTACTAAATCTACAAAACGTTTTGTACCAATTTGCCAATAGAGGGCAATTAAATAGCAGTCAAAGTTAAACGCTCAGCCCGCCTCGTCTTGATGGACAAAAATGTCTTAAACTTGATAAAAAGGCGTTATTTAACATGCTGATTATTTTTTATTATTATTTACTCAATAAGATACGTCTGGATACATTTCTTTGTTTCACGAAAATTTGAGGAAAGCTTCCAAAATCTTCTTCTTCCTCTTCACACGTAGACCATCTGTGTGGATCTTATCTAAAAGCGATAAAGATAGTAAAGAAATTGCAAAATGGCCGACTTTACAACTTGGTAGACAGATACAGAACACCTCCTTAAAAAAAGCGCAAAGCGCTAAGCGCGAGGCGCCACTTAACCCACAGGTGAGCGCAAATACATACATAAATGTCCATATATCAGGCTATGAAGTTATGAAATTTGTCACACATATATGTATTTGCCCTAAGGGGGCGCTATCAGACAAAAATGTCTTAAACTTGGTATATAGGCCGAACATTTTTTGCCAATTGGACCCATAACATCTGCCTGGATAGATTTGTCTGTGCAGTGAACATTTTGGGAACTCTCCAAAACGAAACCACCGGCGCTTGAAAACATTTTCCTCTTTTTATCCTGCTAAAAAATGTGTGTCATCTTACTAAATGACTGATTTCTCACCATAGGAACATTGCAAATATGTTTTTAATATGTTTCAGTGATAAGCTAAGCTAAGACAGAACCCCTGAGTTGTCATATGGGAATGAAACTAATATGTTCGACTTTCCTACTCCCTTATTATAGCCCATTGTCACTACTGAAGCAATGTCTCCATGTGACATCTACCGTCTACAGAAATAGAGTTTAGCCGTGGCAAAATGAAAATGTTGTACATTACCAATAGACATTTTATAACAATGTCAAAGTGTTTTAGGCTGTATTATTCCTTTAAGTTCACACAGACACACAGCTTTGAAAGACAAATCACCATACAACATAAAAAGATTGTAAATTGTGTTTCAAAGAAATTGCACCACAGCACTAGCGCTATTCAAGAGCAAGCAATGAAAAAATACACACACTATTCTTGATGACAGATCGCCAGAAAAGCTAATAAAAAACATTTAACTAGAGTATGTAGTGCCTAGAGACGGGAGTTGGAGGGGGTCAAAACGAAACGTTTAATAGACATGGAACAAGTTGTACACAAACTCTCATAGCAGCTAATTCCAACATGTTTGTAAGAGGCTTTTAAAATATATTTTGAAGTCGTCTACACTTTGAAATCCCCAATATACGTTATATGTTCTTTAAAAGTGTATGTTGTAGAGGACCTTGACTATTGACAGTTACATATTTCACCTTACGTTTGTGCAAACCCTTTTGCCGGTTGGGGTGAAGAGACACAGGGCCTAAGGCCTGTGTCCACCAAATGTGTTTTTTGCACCTATTTTCAATAAGCCAATATTTAATACAAATCCTAGGAAGTTTAGTGCTAACAGTGCGCAGCAAAAACGCTCTCAGGGTTCAGCTTTTTTTTCTTATCCGCTACCAAAGTCAATGTAGGGACAGCAGTAGCTCAGCAGGTAGAGCGCTCGTCTCACAACCGGAAGGTTGCTGGTTCAATCCTCCGGCTCCTCCTGTCGCCTTGCATGGCTGACTCCACCGTTGGAGGATGAATGGGTGTATGAATGGGTGAATGTGAGGCATGCCAGCACGTCAGGAGCAGTTAGGGTTAGGGTGTCTTGCTCAAGGATACCTGGACAGTTTTTGCTAGGAGGAGCCAGGGGATCGAACCAGCAACGTTCTGAGGCGACCACTCTACCTCCTAAGCTATACTGCTACACTGCCGCCCTGTAAAGCGCTTTGCAAAAATGTCAAGAAAAGCGAAGGAGAGACTGATACTAGCGTGTTCTCATGTCGAGAGCTGCTGCCAATGCCAGAACACAATTTCTAAAAAGTTAAAAACTCATTTCGAATGAGTTTGCCTTGATTCATTATTTTTGTCTCATAAGTGTCAGTGCAAGCATTGAATAAAGTTGCTATGGGTTTGCATTACAACCTCCTTCTTCTGCATTACTTTATTCAACAGCACCTGAATCACTGCTACTGTTTACGTTCACAACGAAGGAATGTGTAAGCGTCTTTTTAACTGTGTACAAACACAGTGAAATTTGTTTCTCTGCATTTAACTCATCCTAGTATTAGGAGCAGTGGGCAGCTATTGTATATACAGCGCCCAGGGAGCAGTGTAGGGGTCTGGTGCCTTGCTTAGGGTCACCCCGGCAGTGCGCAGGAGGTGAATGGCACCTTTTTACAAGTACCAGTTCTCACTCCGTACTTGGTCCATTTCGGGGACCATTCTTTTCGAGGACTTGACCCGGCGACCCTCCTGTTCCCAAGCTGCCCCAAAATGAGCTACTACTGCCCCAAAATGTATGTCAACTTTTGACCACAAGTGTCCCAATACCATTGTATGAGACCATTTCTGTTGTAATGAATACACCAGAGAGGCCTGCGATGGATCAAAATAGACTTCTCCGTCCCTAATGTGAAAGTGCACTTCAACTTGTTTTGTTACTATTACTAAAATAATACAGTAATTTAGAGAAAACATCGAGTAGAATCAAGTTCCACTCGAACTTGGTGTGTGGATGTGTATAGGTCTGTTTGATGATGTTGATGGCTGCCTCCAAGAGAGGGTTAAGCTTCTCGGACATGGAAATGTCATCCAACATTATTCATACTCAGTGATATATACATGTTTTTCAAAGTTATAACCACCTTCCTTCCCAGATCTCTCAGCCCAAAACATGTTTTCAAATCTCAGTGTTCTAATTCGAATAGGGTGTTCAGTAAGACACTCAACTGTGAAAAAAATCCTTCAGGAATAATTTTTGCCAACGGGGACTCATGGAAAGAGATGAGGCGTTTTGCGACTTCAACTTTGAAAGACTTTGGGATGGGAAAAAGGGCCATTGAGGAGAAAATTATAGAAGAATGCCAACACCTACAACAAGTATTTACAAAAACAGAAGGTACTACAGTATACATTACATTTTGAGGTCACAATCACTTTGTGTTAGATGTATTTTAATCTTGAGTGTTTTAAATTCCCTTTAGGTAAACCCTTTGACACTGGTAAATCAGTGAACTATGCCATCTCAAATATCATCTGCTCCATTGTCTATGGGAAGAGATTTCAATATGATGACAAGAAGTTCACAACTATGGTTGAACGAACCAATAAACATACGCAACTTTTAGCTTCTCCTTTAATGCAGGTATTGCATCTGTCTGTTTGACATGTTTAGAATAAAATTACTGTAGCCTCTGCAGCCCATTAGTTCAAATATTAAGATGAATTTGGTGAGAGTTGGCTGATATGAAATTGTCATTGTCCTTGGCCTTGCTTCTTTGCTTACCAGCTTTACAACATGTATCCGTGGTTCAAATGGATCCCAGCGCGTAAGCATCTAATGAAAAGTGCTGCCGCCATGAGGGAACAGGTTACTAACCTGATTGAAGGTTTACAAGAAACTCTCAATCCAAACATGTGCAGATGCTTTGTTGACGCTTTCCTGGCCCGGAAAAAAACGTTAGAGGTATAATAATGTAGCCATTCATAAATTCATAAATTCATAAATATATCCGTCTATCCATGCTTGCATTCTTGTTTTATTTTAACCAGATGGTTAGGCTAAATGTCATCATAAAACTTTCCCATTTAATACATTTTAAGATATTTAAAAGATAGCTCTGCTATCTTTTTCCTATTTTCTTGTTTTTTTGTGATGCAGAATTGTAATTCATGGTGCCATTTGTGTGCGTACACATCATGCTGAGACTAATGGCTCTTTCCATATTTGTAAGGAATCTGGAAACATGAATAGTCATTACGATGAAGACAACCTTCTGACAACTGTTATGAACCTGTTTAGTGCTGGCACTGACACTACATCCAGCACTGTTAGGTATGGACTACTCGTCATGGCCAAGTACCCCAAAATACAGGGTGAGTAATACATTTTTCTTTATTAATCTAATTTTCTTTACCAAAGACAACTCTTTGAAGACTTCAAAGGACTAACATGTGCCAAGCAGGATTTTTCTAGACTTCATTCCATCGTTCTTTGTAATCTCCCAGATCAGGTCCAGGAGGAGCTGAGCAGGGTGATAGGGAGTCGTCAGATCAGAGTAGAGGACAGGAAGAACCTCCCCTACACTGATGCTGTCATCCATGAGACCCAGAGAATGGCTGATATAGTCCCCATGCTTAATTTTTGTGCCACTGAAGATGTCACCTTGCAAGGATTTCTCATTCAGAAGGTAATATATACTCAATATACAATCTGGTTAAAAATTCACTGTTTACTTATTCAGTAGATGCTTTCATCCTAAGCAGTGTTCAGTGAATTCATGTCTTTCAGCAGCTGATTATGCTGACAGATAGGTAGCAGACATCTTTGCCACTGCAACATTCTGCCCTCTGTTTAAGTTTAATGTTGTATATGTATGTGTTGGTATCTAGAACACTGTAATACACTGTATATGTGTTAACAGTAAACACGTGTCTTTCATAAGGGTACCAAAGTAATTGCCTTACTGCCATCTGTTCATCAAGATGATAGCGAATGGGAAAGCCCATCTACGTTTAACCCTTCTCACTTCCTGGATAAGAACGGGACATTTGTCAAAAGAGATGCCTTCATGCCGTTCTCTGCCGGTACGGTCCTTTCTTAAATGATATTGTGATTGCATATTTGTAAGAAATACATTCAATTATTTCTCAGCAGGTTTGGTCATTTTTAAAATGATAAAATTGGCATTACGAATTTGTAGGAAAAACATTAAAGTAATTGAATTGTGTTCCTGGATCTCTCAGGTCCAAGGTCATGTATTGGGGAGGGTCTGGCCAGGATGGAGATCTTCCTCTTCTTCAGCTCCCTCCTTCAACACTTCCGTTTTACTCCTCCACCTGGGGTGACAGAGGATGAACTGGATCTGGACCCAGTAATGGGATTGATTCTAACCCCAACACCCCACCAGTTGTGTGCCCATCCCCTGCATCCGACTTAGTAAACTTAAATGCTTGTGTCCCATTACTTTGTATGAACACAATTTGTCATTGAACCACATTTAGTTGCTAGCCAAACAAGATAACAATTAAACCCCAGTGATTCAGCATTGTCAGAACAAGGCCAGGAGATCTTCAGCTGCCACGCATATATGTTATTCGACATTTTTGTAATACTGTCAGGCAATCATTCACATGGTGATTGTTATAACAATGAACTCACATGATATGGTGTGAATAAAGAGAAGTCCAAAGCCCAAATCAAGTCTTGATTGATTGCAAGCTAGACAATTTACAGCTTACAGTGTATTATTGCCACCTACTGTTGACAAAGAGAGTACAAATGTATTTAGTATACTTTCAGCATTTGAATCTCCCATCTAAATGCTGTCCCGTTTCCCATTGTCTGCCCTTTCTTATCCATCACTTCCTCTTGGTTTTGGACTGAATCTCTGTTTTCCCCAGAGGAAAATCTAAGCCCACCCCCTCTTCAGACAGCTCAGCTTTATCTTACGGTCTGCAATATTGCTGGTGAAAACACATAGTAATCAAGCACAAGCCTATACTGGAAGCATTAACATATGTATCTATTATTACTATTTAGTCAATATAAGACACATATTACACTAGCAATAAAATGTACTTTGTCTTGCACAAATGTCCACATAATACAGAGCTTTATTTCAAATGTTTGACAAATACGTCTGCTAATTCAGTGTACTCCCAATACCAGAAAAGCAAACATACAACAACAGAACAAGTGAAGGATTTTGGTGAAACTGATACGGTAAAAAAATAATTAAAAAATGTTTTATTAAATAAAATAAAAATACAATTTCTCGTCTTTTAATCTCCGTTACATTCACCCCCTCAAAATGTTGCCAAAATCCTAAACACACAGAACAATATACAAGATCAATTAATCAATCAGACAAAAGACAATGTTCATGTTCATTTGGTCACCAAAAAACATATTTCAAGAACATATTATCACACATTTTCTTCACCACTTGCTTTGCAGTCTGGTTGACACAGGGGAATGCTTGAGCCAAGTTTGTGAAGTGGTCTGTTATGACCACGACATCCACTGCTCTTTGTTTGCTCTTTGGTCCTAAGCACTCCAGAAATCTATACACACCAACTCCATGGGTGCAGAATTGCGAATGCTCTCTAAGCAGGGGTGGACAGTAACAAAGTAAATGTAATTTCTTACTGTACTTAAGTACATTTTTGAAGTATCTGTACTTTCCTTAAGTATTTCCATTTTGGGCATTTTTTACTTTTACTCCGCAGTAAAATATCTTACTTTCTACTTTACTACATTATGTGACATATGTCGTTCCTTCTTATGAGTGAATTATTTTTTATAGAAATAAGCACCGCGAACTAACCAATCAGGGTACAGCGCGCGCTTTATGGGTTGGACCTATTAGATGTAGGCTAGCTACCCACGTGACCCAGTAGTACCTGTCCATTACAGTGCAACAGCCTGGACAATGGCAGAAGAAAGTCCTGACTCAAACTCGGCACTTCAACACCCATGGCCTTATTTATTTGAAGGATTTATTTTAAGTTGTGGAACAGAAGAAGGATTCCTTTGTCTACAAATCTGACTGCCTCTCTCTGACTGCCTCAGTCCCACACAATTTCTTCCTATAAGAATTCTCCGTCGAATTTGAGGAAACACGTTGAGGTAAGCTCATGAAATCTTTCATTGTTTATGTGGTCTGTCACTAACACATGTATATCGTGTGCATTGCATGATGGCTATTGTATGTAATGGGCTATATGTCACGGTTACGGTGGTTGGCAGGGGGCGTGGCCAAGCCACGTGCACTGGCAGCGCACACACACACACACCTGTTCACGATCACATTGTCGAATTGCTAATCACCTCACCTGGGGTATATATACTATGACTATCCGTTACCCCAGCGTGAGGTCGTTACATTATACTGCACGTTGTTCTCCCGTCTGTCCTGATCGCCCGGCTGCGGACTATCGGTCCTATCGAGACTATCGAGATAGCCCGACCGCCTGCCGTTCCAACCCCTCGTCTGTTCTGATACCCGTCGCCTGCCTAATACCCGGCCGGTACTTCGCACCCGACGCCGCCTGCGGACTATCAGAGTGATACTTCGCACCCGTCGCCTGCCTACTACCCCTGCCGGTACTTCGCACCCGACATCCCGGTACGCAGACTCCTCCCCCGTCCCGGACTACTCTTCGGTCTACTACCCACCGGTACTCCGCGGATCGTCCTCCCCGTGCACCTGTGTGTTTTTTTTGTGAGAATAAAGCCGTTCGTATCGCTCCACTGTGTCGTTGTCTGCGTTCAGCGGGGTCCATCCCATTCCCCACTTCGTGACACTATATGCACTAAGCTGTGTGAAGGACTTCCGGCTTCAAGTTAAACGAGTAAACCTCTTCCTGTATTTGTTTACTTCCAACTAGCAAAGCTATAGCTCCTGAGGTACTATTTCGCCATAAGAAAATGCGTTTTCAAAAACAGAAGAAATACTCCAAACATTGTTGTGTTCCGCTTTGTTCGGCATAATCGAAATGTAACGGTATTTAGTTTCCATGGCTTTCCAACCCATCCCGACCTGAGAAGAACGATAGGATTCTTTATAGTTTAACTGATGTTTACTTTGGTCGATGTCAAACAGTTAGCTGTTAGGTGTCCGCGTCGGGTTGTTCTCAGGTCGGGATGGGTTGGAAAGCCATGGAAACTAAATTCTGTTACATTTCGATGATGCTGAACAAAGCGGAACACAACAATGTTCGGAGTATTTCTTCTCCTGTTTTTGAAAACGTATTTTCTTATGGGAATTCATGGCGAAATAGTACCTCAGGAGCTGTAGCTTTGCTAGTTGGAAGTAAACAAATATACCGGAAGAGGTTTACTCGTTTAACTTGAAGCCGGAAGTCCTTCACAAAGCTTAGTGCATATAGCCCATTGGTAACTCTTGAGCCGCGTTGTTACACCGCAACGATAATATCAACGCAGGCTGGAGCTAGTAATCACTTCAAGGTATACCTATTGATGTTAGCTAGCTAGCTGTTTCACATTAGTTTGTAACGTAAGTGCTCATGACCCATCTTTCAACCTCATTTAGTGTTTAACCTCACTTTTAACCAAGCTGTGTGAAGGAATTCCAGCTTCAAGTTAAACGAGTAAACCTCTTCCGGTATATTTGTTTACTTCCAACTAGCAAAGCTACAGCTCCTGAGGTACTATTTCGCCTCAGACTCCCTTACACAAAGACACCACAGAGGAGCAGTGTGATCATTTGATCACATTTTTTAGGAAAACATTAGAGACCATCCGCTCTCTCCTCTCAAACTCCGCTGCTCTCCCAGTCCTGACCGTCAACCCCTAGCCCGGACCAACCCAGCCTCTTTGCTGCTTCACTAACATCTCGCAGCATGAAGTTGAGGCCATCATCAAAAAGATGAAACCCTCCACCTGTTCTCTGGACCCCTTTCCCACAGCCCTGGTCAAATCTAACATTGGTGCCATACGTCCCCTGATCACTTCAGTGATAAACCACTCCATCCAGTCTGGTCATGTTCCATCCCCATTAAAAGCTGCTGTCATCAAACCACTCCTCAAAAAACCCACCTTAGACCCTGAAGTCCTGGCTAATTACAGACCCATCTCCAACCTGCCATTTCTATCAAAGGTGCTGGAGAAGGTAATTGCCATTCAGATTCACGCACATCTCAAACACAATAACCTCTTTGCACCAAATTCTAGTCTGGTTTCCGCCAGGGCCACAGTACAGAAACTGCCTTAGTCAGGGTGACCAATGACCTGCTGATGACAGCTGACACCAGATCTCCATCCCTCCTCATCCTCCTGGATCTAACTGCAGCATTTGACACCGTCGACCATGACATTCTACTCCATCGTCTTTGCTCGACAATTGGACTCTCTGACTCTGCCCTAAACTGGTTCACCTCATATCTCACCGGGAGGACTGAGCACGTCACCTTGGGAGCGGCAAAATCACAAACACACTCTGTGAACTGTGGTGTCCCTCAAGGATCAGTCCTCGGCCCCACCCTTTTCACCATATACATGTCCCCCCTTGGTCGTGTCATCAGCCGGCATGGAATATCTTTCCATTGCTATGCTGATGACACACAGCTCTACATCAGAACAAACCTAACCCCCTCCGCACCTCTGCCATCATCCAACATAACCACATGCCTGGAGGAGATAAAGGTGTGGATGAAGCACAACTTCCTTCAATTAAACAGCTCCAGACTGAAGCCATTCTAGTTGGCACTCCACATCAGGTCCTTTCATCCTCCATCACCAGCATCACCTTCTCCGGTCAGAACATTTCACTCTCATCAACTGTCACCAATCTGGGTGTTAAAATGGATCCTCACCTGACCTTTGAGGCCCACATCAAACAAACATGCAAGACCTCCTTCTACCACCTCAGAAATATCGCTAAACTCCGCCCCACACTCAGTCTATCAGATGCTGAAAAGCTTGTCCACGCCTTTGTCTCCTCCAGGCTAGACTACTGTAACGCACTTCTCATTGGGATTCCTGCCAAGAAGCTGCAGTACATCCAGAACAGCGCTGCTAGGATACTGATGAGAGTGCGGAAGTATGAGCACATCACGCCCATACAATAATCATTGCACTGGCTCCTGGTCTCACTCACGATTGACTACAAAATCACCCTCTTCACCTATCAGTGCATTCATGGAAATGCTCCCTCATATATCAAAGAACTTCTCACCCCACAAACCTCCACGAGGAGCCTACGCTCTGAAAAGGCAAACCTCCTCCTTCCCCCCAGGACCAAACTGAAAACCATGGGAGACCGAGCCTTCTGCTCAAATGCCCTCCCAAACCAGCTGAGGACACCACAGACTGTGGATGTTTTTAAAAAAGGCCTAAAAACACATATTTTTAGAATAGCTTTTCACTAGATGTTTTAAAAAACCCACTGGTTGCCATGCCGGCGTAAACGTCGCTGCTCTTATTCAGTTTTCAACCATTTTTACTCTGTAGCACTTTGAGTTTTGCCAACGCAAATTAAAAGTGCATTATAAATATAATTTATTATTATTATTATTAGTAGGTGTAAATCCCTAGCTAACAGCCAAAGCCATTGACCCGGAGTACTCCACCCAGGGAAGGACCTTTCTCCAGGATGAAGGGTTGCTGGTTGGCATGACAGGATAGACTTCATCCCAGGATACTGCCTGTGGTCCAGCAAATATGAGGATTGTGTCTCTCAAGCCAGGGTCTGCAAAGGACCCGGTGGAGCGGTGGGGGCATTGACGACAAGGAACCGTGTGGATTCATGGTGATTTCCTGAGATGGAATGTTTGATGGAAACGGTACTCTGGGTGATCTTGTCCAGGGGATGGCTATACAAGGCGTGAGCAGTGAGGGATTTGTCGAGAGACACCAGCCGAATCTCGACCTGCCTGGCCAGGGTGTATTCGATGAGGCTTTAATCTGCTCCCGAGTCAATGAAGGCCCAGACAGAAAGAGACTCCTGTTCCCAGGACAGGGTGACAAAAATCACAGCTACGGAGAAAAGTTGGTATATTAGTCTATCTGGTCTATCCCTCATAATACTGTCCTTAATAGTCTCACTCAGTCCCATCTTAAAGTGCGCTATCGTCCCACCCACTATCTCCGGCTAAGAGGTGAAAATGATGGTGTAATCAGGCACTAATCAAGAACCCTGGGATATAGAATGGAGTCGGGTAGCGGCATTCTGTTTGTCGGAAAAAAACAAAAAAACAAAACAACTTAATATCTCTAAGAAACTGACTAACTGGTGGATAACTCGGAATTCTGTGAAAAAATAGCTGTGGCCCATTTAAGCGCTCTGCCTGACAAGTGAGACAATATATAGGCTACTTCAGCGCCCTCACTTCTAAAGCAACTGGGTTGATGTTGAAAAACAACCTGGGACTTGCCAACATAGGTTCCGTTTGACTGAGCAATGGGAGGCTGGAGAGGAAAGGAGACCCCCTGATGGAGGAGCTGACGAGGTAGACAGGGGATTGACAGTGGGAAAGGAGACGAAGAGAGGGAGAGTTGACGAGAGCGCATGGACCTCTCGATTGTGCTGGTCCAAACAAGCATTCACTTGGCTGAATGCACTCTCCAGACGTGAAGCCATCTTCCTGAAAGCTGCTCCCTGTTGTTGACTGATTGAAATCAACGCAGCAAGGTCCATAGATTAATCCTGCACACCTGCTGTACTACTGGGAACCATGTTCCATGGTTCCATGTTGGCCAGAACTTTGTTATGCAATACAATGGCCTGAACTGACGGAAGCCTACAGCAGAGTCGGAGGCGAAAATAAGTTTAAGCCCGTAGGCGTATATAATGTCTCTTGCAAAAACTGAATGGGGGGAATGTATGATGCACAAGGAACAGTCCTGACATGAAAGCACTTTGTGTATGCAAATTACTGAAATAACAAAACTATGTGTGAGGGAACTTATGTGAATGCAAAATGGAAATCCAAAGGGGTTGTTAGGTTGTAGAATGTGCTGCGGAGGTGAAAGGCCGTAGTCCAAACTAAAATAAATCTGGGGCGATAAAACTAATAGTCCAAAGGAATGGAAACAACAAGAAAATCATCCAAGGGGAAAGACAAGGGATAACACGGAGAATGCCACAAGAGAACAGACTGCAGAGTTTTACAGTTGTATTAACGGGAAATTTGTATGAACGGATTTAGGTGTGCTGAATCAGTGATCAGGGTCTTCTATGACGAATGCTGGGGAGGAGAGCAGTGCGATGGAATCACAACATCAAATTATTTTTAAAATTATTTTTGCATAATTAAACATATGTATATATCATCCATATAAGCATATAAGACTTGTTCCATGCGTCCTCTGTGATCAAAGGCTTTTTTTCAAGTTTAAGCAGGCACTGAATTATTAAAAACCCAGAAAAATTTACAGTTGATAACCAACAGTGTGGATGAGAAGATAAAATGCTTCAGTAGGTCCAGAAGAGCTGTTGACGCAGACAAGTAACGGACAGTAATTAGTCAAGTCAAGTCAAGTCAAGTCAAGTTCAAGTCACTTCACAGTTTACACAAGTATAAAGCAGTGAGTGAAAATCTTATGTGCAATACCCGACGACAGACAGCAGTTATAAAAATAAGATAAAAATACAGAAAAAGAGCAATATGTATATATAAATCAATGTAATAAAATATACATTGTTATATGCTATACGCCCTTGTTCAGCAGCCTGATGGCCTGACTGTGGAAGCTATCGGAGTCTATTTGTACGGCACTTGATACTGCGGTATCGCTGACGGTAAAAGTCAATACAGTTCGTGGCTGGGGTGGGCATTGTCTTTTATGATGCGTTTGGCCTTGGCCACGCACCGCTGGTTGTATATATCCAGGAGGGAGGGGAGCTCACCTCCAACGATATACTGGGCCGTCCGCACCACCCTTTGAAGCGCTCTGCGCTCGAGTGCGGTGCATTTCCCGTACCAGGCGGTGATACATCCTGTAAGAACACTCTCGATGGTGCCGGTATAGAATGTTCTCAGGATGCGGGGGCCCATGCTGAATTTCCTCAGACGCCTGAGGAAATACAGGCGTTGTTGGGCCCTTTTCACCACGTGTGTGGTGTGCGTGGACCATGTGAGATCCTCGGAGATGTGCACGCCGAGGAACTTGAAGCTGCTGACCCTCTCTACTGCAACACCGTCGATGGAGTTAGGGCTGTGCTCTCCTCGCTGCTTCCTGAAGTCCACGATCAGCTCCTTGGTCTTCTTGACGTTGAGGGCGAGGCTGTTCTCCTGGCACCACTGCTCCAGCGATCCGACCTCCTCCCTGCCTCTCGAAGCATTTGCTGACAATCGAGGTGAGGGCTACAGGTCTATGGTCATTCAGGCATGTTACTTTGGGTTGTTTAGGGACAGGCATGATGGTGGACATCTTGAAGACCGCGGGAACAACAGCCTGGGACAGGGAGAGGTTGAAGATGTCTGCAAAGACTCCTGCCAACTGGTCTGCGCATGCTCTGAGGACGCGGCCTGGGATGTCGTCGGGGCCTGCCACCTTACGGATGTTCAACCGCTTGAAGGTGCGGCACACATCCGCCTCCGACAATCCGCCTCCGACAGATGTTCAGCAGGCTGGTCTCCTCAGGCGGCACTGGCTTTGGCGGGCTGCCGTTCACGTCGAACCGAGCAAAAAAAGTATGGGAGGGAGGAGTTCTCTACACAACAGGTTCTCCCTGAAGTTCGTTATCATCTGTAGCCCCTGCCCCTGCCCCTCGCGTCGTGGCTCTTGAATTTCTCCTCCACTCTGTCCTTGGCAGTACTCCCGCTTGGCAGTGACGATGGTCTTACGAAGGTCGTAACGGGCTCTTGTATATTCATCCATAGTCCCGGAGCCAAAGGCGGCATTACGCGCGTGTAGGGCAGCGCGAACATCGCCGTTAATCCACGGTTTCTGGTTGGGGTATATCCGAACCGACTTGGTCGGAACAACGTCATCTATGCACTTCTTGATGAACCCGGTGACCGACGACACATACTCGTTGATGTTATTGTCCGAGGCAACGCGGAACGGAATGTGCCAGTCAGCGCGATCAAAACCATCCTGCAGCATAGAGTCAGATTGGTCTGACCAGCATTGGACCTCCCTCACAGCGATCGGTTGCTGCTTCAGTCTCTGCCTATAGGCGGGGAGTAGCTGGATAGAGCGGTGGTCTGATTTGCCAAACGGTGGGCGGAGGAGGGCCTTGTAGCCATCACGGAAGGGGGTGTAGCAGTGGTCGAGGATCCGCTCACCCCGTGTGTTGCTCGTTATGTGTTGGTAGAACTTCGGGAGAACCTTCTTCAGGTTCGCCTTGTTGAAGTCCCCCACCACGATGAGAGCAGCCTCAGGGTGTGCCGGCTCCTGTTCGCTGATAGCCCCATACAGTTCCTTCAGCGCTGTGTCTGTGTTGGCTTGTGGGGGAATGTAAACAGCAGTCACGGTTACCGCTGTAAACTCCCGAGGTAGCCAGTATGGACGGCACATAAGCATCAGGTACTCCAGGTCCGGGGAACAGAAAGACTTGAGGGGATGTACATGACTTTGGTTGCACCAAGATCTGTTTATCATGAGACATACCCCCCCTCCGCGATCTTTACCAGAGAGAGCCTTTGTTCTGTCCGCCCGGTGGACGGAAAATCCCGTCGGCTCGATAGCTGCGTCGGTAACCCCCTCCGACATCCATGTCTCCGTAAGGCAGATGATACAGATCTCCTAAGTTTCCCGGTGGAATTGAATACGAGCCTGTAGCTCGCTAACTTAATGTCCAGAGACTGTACATTAGCCAGTAGAATGGTGGTAGTGGGGGGGCAGCACGCCGGCTCGCTTCCCTCGCTTCTTCCTGCGACGCTTGCGTGTAATCGTGCCCAAGATGGTCGGAGATAATCCAGCTGTGACTTCGGGCGGGACGTCCGAGTCGAAAGAATGAAAAAACTCGATCTGATCTCCAGAAGTGTGCAAAAGTTATAAATAAATGAACGTGCTGCTAACTTCCTGAACAAAGATAGTCACGATAAAAAGTAACAAGATAAATAACAAGAAACTGCGTCGTCGTGCGGGAGCTCGCGACACGGCAGCCATCTCATGAGGCGCCATACTCCATACATATTAATTAATTAATTAATTAATTAATTAAAAATAAGATCAATGAATAAGAACAAATAATGTCACTGGAAGCTTTTGATATGATTGTGGACCAGCTTAAAAAGGTGGGGACCACCACAAAGTTCACCAGGCCAGCAAACCTTCGCAGCAAAGGAACATACAGCATATTTAAGGCTGAACTTGAAAGAGTTCAAGAAGTTATTCTAAAGTCTTAAGTCTTCTGCTAATGCAATAGATGGAGTTGAGGTGGAGCTTGACAAGCAGCAGACAGCTGACCTTGAGAAGACGGTCAAAGACTGAGATGATGGTTGATGAAGTAAGTCGGATTGTTCAAACAAACCTCTGGACAAGATATGGGCAAGACGAGATGTTTACTGCAGTTCGGGAAGCCGAGAGAGCCCACAGTCATGCAAAGAGAATTAATGTTGAATGTTAACTCAAAGGGCTAAGACACACAACTGACTTTCTTGAAGAAGCTCATCAAGGAGGCAACTGACGCTCTGTCTACCTGGGAGAAAAGGATTCCCGAAGCAGAGAAAGATGATCTTGAAAGCAGAGTAAAAAGACAAAAAAATAGGAAAAAAACTGTCTTGAGATCAGAAAAGTTGTCACTGCACGGGTTGAGGGTTGCAGGTGATACACGAACTGTGGCAGGTATAAAAGCAAATCCTACACCAGTTGTGAAGCTCAGAAAGATCCAGCTCCTGGATAGCATAGATGATTGAATCACCAAAGACCACAGGCTGTCTACCTACAACACAGCAGAGCAAGAAGAGATTATTGAGAAACTAGAGCAGCTTAGAATCGCAGACAGGCCAGAAAATAAATTTAAGAAATATTTTCAGCACCTGAAAAGGTGTGCATTGTGTGCGTAGATGAGAGACAAAGACAAAATATTAATCTGCAAGAAATTCAAAAGAAAAGAAAGCGGCTGTAAAAAAGATGGGAGCATGCATGAAGGGCTTGGGATGTCATTAAGATGGTGGCAAATGTATTGATAAATATGTATGTAGTAATATAAAACTGCCAAAAGGGAGGCTCCTCAGATCACCACTACTTTTTGTCCCAAAAAAATCATTCAGAAGAGGGAATAAAAGCTAACAGGAGCAGGAGAAGTTCTTGGCTGAACTGACCCTGAGGTGGCAAGGGGTGTCACAAATAAGACTGACAACCATCAGTGGGAACAATAAGGTAGGACTTGTAGCAGAAAACGGGCTGCAAGAACTCCCCGTCATCATGATGCCAATGGAGGTCACTGCCAATGCTGGGCAGAAGATTGGGACTCCAGTGGACCTTGCATCAGACACCAGTTATATTACCCATGAGGCTGCCGAAAGACTTATGTTGAGGAGTGAGAAGGTCACTCTCATCGTGCATGGGGTCGGCGGGAGGATCGTAATATTCAAACACTAAAAGGTATCTTCTAAGGGTTAGAGTCAAAACTCCTAATGGGATTGAGAGAGCTCATGGATTAGTATGCTATGGCATGGATGAGATTGCGAAAGTTCACCAGGTCATCAGACCAGTGCAGCTGAAAAGATTCTTCCCTGACATTGAAGAACTGAAGTGACCAGAACGGATTGAGCTGCTCATCAGCCACTGGGAGGGTAGACAAATGAAAGTGAAAGTGAAAATTGTGGGAGACATTGTACTATGGAAGAGCCCACTTGGAAAAAACGTCGGTGGAGCACATCCCAGTTTGATTGAGGAGATAGAAGTGGCGGCACATGATTCCAAAACGCACTTTGCTCGCTCTATGAGAACAGCTGCAGTCAAGTACAAGGAGATTGTTGGGAGCTCTGAGAACCAAATACAGCCCAAGATTGGTCTGGTGCACCAGGAAACCATGACTCGGGTCAGGAGAACAGCTGCTAGTAACCGGGAGTTCCTGGAATGGTGGAAGTGGGACAGCATCGGGGCAGCCTGTGAGCCAAGGTGTGGAGGATGTCGCGGTGGAAGATGCCAAACAGGAGGAAATTAACCTGGCAGAAGAGAGGGAACTAGAGATAATTTTTTCTAAGAACAGAAAGGCATCTCAAGAAGGAGCCAGAGTGGCAAGCCGCCTATGCAGCTCAGGTCCATGACATGGTGAAAAGTGGCGCAGCAGGGAAACTCACTAAGGAGATGGTTCATGGCTGGAAAGGACCATTGTGGTATGCGAGGCACTTGGTCGCACCAAACCCCCATTCTATAACAACTCCTGTGTGCCTTGTGTGGAATAGCAGCCAGAGTTTCAAGGGGCTGAGTCAAGGAGCTGGACTCAATGATCCAAACGGCCTGGTCACACCTGCTTAGCAAAAAGGGGCCATCCTAGTCAGAAAGGCATTCCAAGAGACAAAGGGTGGAAGCTTGATCCTGGAGACATGGGATAAGCCACTCTCAACAAGCGTCCGGGAGGAAGCCGTCAAGCTGTTTGATGAGTACGTACAGCTGGGTCAGATCAAGTCCCATAGGAGTCTGACACCATCCGGTTGGAAGGAAAGACCATGGGGCATCACATTTTCATATGGAAGCCAACAGAGCTATTATGTACCTTAGGTGGAGCACAAACCAAGGGTGTGAAATCAGACCTATCTAATCCTAAGCCAAACTGATGCCACAGGAGCAGAAAGGAGATGCGGTCAAGGCAGAAATGTGTGGTGCAGTCTTTGCAGCCTGGCTAAGAAGATATGTTGAAAAGCATAGCCAATTGGAGATCGAACATTGGTTCCACTTTGTACATAGTCAAACAGTCCTGGGGGATATTCAGTGGGATAGTTATGGATACTGAACATTCTTTGCGAACAGAGTTGGGGAGATCCAGAAGGTGGTGTCTCCCAGGAGAGCTTAATGTTGCTGATATCATCAACATCATGTTGCTGATATCATCAGCTTCATGTTCCTGGAAATTTTAAATGACAATTCTGCATGGCAAGGAGGACCAAGGTTCCTGAAGTGGCCATTAGTACAGTGGCCAATAAAGTCAGAAAAGGAGGTTGCCACTGATGCCAGAGAAAGCATCAAAAATCAAAAAGCATTTTCAGTAGCACTGATGAGAGCCCAGAGGAATAAAAGCTTGGAACTACCCTACAAGAAGGCACCAAAGTGAAAGTCACTGAGGAAAGGACCAAAGCTGACCGAACTGACCTCATCCCTGACCACGATACCTCTGGAAAAGAACAGAAAATGGGGCTCCTTTGTTTAGCAACCAGGAGATCATGTGGGAAGTTTGTTCAATGTATATAATGTAAATAATGTTTAATATTTGGTGTCAATTTTAAAATTTGTCATTCTGAAAAAAGAGCCCCGACATTATTTTTTGTGCAGGATCACCTGTTAATATAAAGCTTAGCTTTCGTCAGACGTCTGGTTTGGTGACATCCTCTTCAAGTAGTGAGAGGTTGCGGGAGAGAAACGCTGTTGGAAAGATTCAGTGTGTTTGTGAGACTTCAGGGATGCTACTGGTTATCAACCTAACCTGACTTGTCAGTACAACCAATGATAGAAAGGAAATCTTCACTAAAAACAAGATTACGAGTTGTTCCATGCATTCTCTGTGCTCTTCTGGGCTTTTTTTCAAGTTTAAGCAGGCGCTGAATTATTAAAAACCTGTCACTGTCCAACCCAGCTCTTCCCGCTCCTAGTCCTGGATTTCCACTGGCTTCCTGGATCCGCAATATCACTGGACTCCGTTCCGAATGCCACTCCGGGTTTTCCCTGTCGGCCGTGTCATACTGGACTCACCTTTTGTCAATCACACTTCATTTACTAGCTGTATTTAAACCATGTCTTGTCTGTCATTCATCGCTGGATTTTCACACAGATTCTCAGAAAGCCTCACGTCTGTATCAAGTTTAAGTATCACGTTTTGTGTTCCGTTTTAATTCACCGTGTTTTGACCATCGCCTGGATAACGACAACCTTGTTTTTGTCTCAGCGTTTTTGTACCTTTGCCTTAACCCTCGACATCCTGTTACCGACCTCTGCTTGCCTTGACCACGATTTTGGACTCTGCCATGCTTTGCACCCTTCGGGGTTTGTGGGTGATTAAAAGTTCATTTTGTTACCCCGTTTTCTACTGCTCTGCTATTGGGTCCCACCTACGCCAAGCCCTGACAAAACTAATACAAATTGACAAGTGTTCCATTGTACTTGCATGTGGCAATTAAATATCTTGAATCTTAAATATAATAATAACCGCTGATGCAGTGGCGGCTCGTCCATAGGGGCGCAGGGGCGCCGCCCCACCTGGTTGAGAGAGGAAAAAAAAATATATATATATATATATAATAATTGTGTTTTTTTATTTTTTATTTTTTTGATCCCTAAAAATAAACTAAACATGTTTAAAATGAATAATAATTACTCATTTTATGTATGTTTGTGTTTAAAATGCACAATAACGTTAATATAGCAAATATAAATCATTGTTGTGCGTGCTATTCTCCCCCCTCGTTTGTCATTGACGTCACTCTCATAGAAATTTGGTACCTACCTCCAAACCTGGGCGCACGGCAGTGCGCCCAGGTTTGGAGGTAGGTACCAAATTTGATAGGCAATGTAGCCTATCAAGGGTCAAGGTTTTGAGGTAGGTACCAAATTTGATAGGCAAATGTAGCCTATCAAGGGTCCTGAATACGATCTCTGGGAGCGCATTTCATTGCGCCCGAACAAGGAAACCAGTCACGCATGCGCGACTCAAATTGAGTGGCGCATGCGTGAGCAAATTGAGTGGCGCATGCGTGAATGCGTGAGCAAAGAAAACCAGTCACGCATGCGCAATTCATAGCCTAGTTGAACCTTATTTGTAAAGCCTGTACTGCTCTGCTCTCAGTTCGGGTCTTGCTGTCTGAGGAGAGGTACGTTGTTGTTTGTTTTTGTCCCGATTATAGTTTTACATTTATTTGTATTGTGGACGATGTAAACGTAAAGTAAAGGGGATAAGAAATGTTGGTCTTGCTGTATAAACATGCAGCTTGTGTCATTTGTATGTAAACGGTGTGGATTGGGGTTTTGTAAGTTTATCGTGGACACGTGCTTCCCCAATGCTAGCTACAGGGTCCTCCGTGTGTTTGTCTGCTAATATAGGCTGTGGTCGAATGTATTAAGCATTTGTATTCTATTTAATTAGTTAAATTCAGAAGCATTTGTTAATGAGTCAGTTCTTGCTGCGTCTTGCTGTCTGAGGAGAGGAGATTGAGACCTGTGTGTGTGGGTGAGACCTCATGTTGCAAGTTTGTTCTTTTTTTGTTCTGTACAGGACACAGCCATTACACTAGCTACCATGGACAATTCTGTCAAATCCCTCAAAGCAACACCATTTGAAAGACGAACACTGCAAGAAAAACTCAGAGTGAAAGAGTTTGGACCTCATCAGCCTGACATCAGCATTCAGCAACCAGCAACAGACAGAGGAAGGCTATATATTCGGTCGTTTTCCAGAACCTGGTTTGCTAAGTGGTTCTTGTATAGTTAGTATAGCATAGGTACATAGATTAAACTGTATATTGTATAGTAGTGTAGTGTACATAGGACCCAGTACCTTTTAATTTGTAAGCTTAACATTGTATTGCATTTTATCTCAGGACTTGTATCAGGTCTATTTTATTATCTTCTATTTTGTTCTAATTACTTTTGCACAATCGAATGTAAGACCATATTTAGGTATTATTTTTGATGGCACACTGGGTAGTCTTTCTAATATAAGACCATATTTTTTTCTTATGTTTATTTTCTACTAGGCACCATATAATAAATGTTCTTTCACCATAAGTTTCAAGTTTGTTTATTATTTGTCACAACAAAATACAGAATACTGATTGATTGTGCTACATACAGTAAAAGTAAAGTAAAAAAAGAAATTAAGCAGTAAGTAAAGGAATGTTCAGTCAATATACATATATACAATACAGAGTAGAATGAGTAACGGTGAGGTTTATATTATGTATAGTTTTTTATTTTTAATTAGCCCTCTCGGTCGTTTACATGGTGAAATGGCGCCACCGTCTGGGCAAATCCGGTATTGCACAGCAGATATGATTTAAAAAATACTTCGGATGTCACCGGCCGCCACTGCGCTGATGTATAGTTTGAATTATAGAAAAATAACCGTGGATGTATGTGTTTAAATTAGATATAATAATAACAGTTTGTGTTTGAATTACATATAGAATAAAAGCATGATGTATGTGAGCTGGGGTTTTAATAAGATATAGAATAATAACCGTGGATGTATGGACGAGCTTGTGCTCTGCTGAAGGGTTTAACTCTGCTGCGCCACACGGCGGCGCTCTGCAGTTCTTGTTGCTCCGGAGTCAAAACGTTGAAATGTCAATCAATTCACTCAGTTTTATGGTATTGAAACCATGATCTGCCGGATTACAATATGTTTTAACTTTCTCTAGGACTACTAAATTGGAGCGAATGGCTGCTCACACAAACGGCTTGATCTCTCAGTAGGCGGGGTGACAAAATTAATCAGATTAAAAAATCATCACGTCTCTTGGAAGATGAAATGTATTTTGTATTTAGATTGAAACATCCAAAGCTAGACAGGTCCTAATCCCCCGCCCCCTAGATAAATGTTCAATCTGCGATGCAAAACTCTTTCGCTACATAAGAGCCAACGGCAATATGCCACAAAAATGTTTTGCCAAATTTTAAATAGGATATTAATTTGTCAACAGGAAGAGGTAAATCTCCCCCTGTACTTTTAGTGGGAGATTAGAGGCTATCCTTTTTTGGATTAGCCTAACTCTACCCACCACTGATACACAACTGTAGTGATGTAGTAACTTTCCAGAAAGTTCACAAACTGGTTTGCAGTGACTCATAAAAACCAGTTCCCGACCCCTGACCTTTGACCATTTAATGTTACACAGTAACATTGTTTTGATGGTTATCTTCCTTCTGTTAAATTTTAACAAACACATTCTGGCTAATCATATCATCCCGATCCTACTTGTAGCAGCACACATCTTTGGAGGTCACAGTCGCAGGCAGCTTGCAATAGAAGCTCATTCAACATTTGAGATTCAGTCAAATAAAGTATGGTTGTACTGGAAGAGTTTTTCCTCCGTTCCACTATTCCATCCATCCTGCTGGGGACGGTATCCCTTCTGCTATTTTTCTTTCTCTTTTCCTACAAATCCAGTTTCCAGAAACATGGCAAGGAGCCTCCTGGACCGAGGCCCCTGCCTTTTATTGGTAATCTACTGCAGTTAGGCTTTAAGCTGCCTCACCGTAGCCTCATTAAGGTAGGTTATGGTTTGGTTTGTTAATGTTAAAATTCTGAATTGCATTCGATGTATAGAAGGGTTCCCTGGATAGACAGACTGGTGGATCGGCCCGTTTTATTGTTGAGAAACATTCTAGATCAGATATTGTTTATTGGAGTCAATGGCTGCAGTAGAAAAGTAACAAGTGTTATGGTTGTAGCTCGTCTATCAACTGACTGCTGCTCTGAACTCATGGATGTGTAATTCTGTAAAACACAAAACATTCATGTTGATATTTAATACATGTCAAGATCATTTTGGTGTAACTATTATTTTATCTTGTATTTCTTCCTGGTTTTAGCTCGCCAGGAGGTATGGCTCGATTTATACATTCCATTTTGGACCAAAAAAAGCGGTAATCGTGACTGGATACAAGACAATAAAGAGTATATTGCTGAACCATGGACAAACATTTGCATTACGGCCTATCGATCCTATTATTCATGATGTGCATTTAACATATGGTAAGGAACAACCTCCCACTCTCTCTTCCTCTGTAATAGAGATGGTCTTGGTGACTAATTTCTCAGACGGTTAGGATTTAGTGGACTAGTCCATTAGTCCAAAATACAGGAAAATTCCATCAAGATTGACCACATTGCAATCTAAGATACAAAACATGATCAGAAACATTTTGGGTGTGTATTATAAGAGCCTATTTTGAATGCATGTGAAAAGCGACTTACGAAGTCCAAAAACGAACACAAACGAAACATCCAGTATAAATAGGGAGCCTGATTGGGAATAGGGAACAGGTGGGCTGACGTGACTACAGTCTTCTGTGACGGAGTGTTCTCCTGGGTGTAGTAACCCCAGGTGACAGAGAGGGGGAGCCAGAGGAGCGTGGCTGGAGAGGAGAGTGGTGTGATGCTGGAATCACAGCTCGGAGAGTCAAAAGGACGAAAACTAAATAAATCAAAATATATCTAATTACATAATTAAATGCCTAAAAACATGAATACGTAATTTTACAATGTAATGCTTACGTAATACATACGTAAAACATGATATACTAAAATGCTTAAATAAATTAATACATAAATAATGATGTAATTGAATGCTTATTGTTACAATTATTTGTCTATTGATTCATTTATTCATTTATAAATGTATATATATATACATTAGTATTAATACTATCAAAAGTCAGGGGGCGGGGTGAAGGCTCTGGTTGTTAAATGAACGGCATTGCAGATCCAGCTCAACTTCTGATCGACGAATATCTATTTATATATCATATTTAGTATGTATGCTTTTTTAAGAAATGTGTGTGTGTAATTTGGATGATAAATGTTCATGAACATATACATCTAAATGAATCCATAAATAAATACACAAACACAATATATTTATTGAATAATTTAAGTATATAATTACATATATTTCTATTCGGGCCCTTTTAGCCCTCAGTTTTTTGACAATATATGGATACTGGTTAATACCACTGTTTGTTATTGTTCTTTAATACCGTTTTGACTTAGCTGTTGGAGTCCGCAGCTACTTCAATTTTAAGGTAGTACTGTCATTGTGTATGAACATTATTATGAACGTTGTTGTGTATGAGATGTGCCACACACCATGCCGTTATAGTGTTACACTTGTGTCTGAGACGCTCTCTCAGACGCGGCCACCAGCATCAACCGTTCCCAGACTCCACACACATTGCGGCATATCTTCTTGCTGTCTGTGTCCTTTCGTGGGTAGGCTACTATAGCTACTAGTCCCCTGGTTTGGTTTCTTGTATGTTTGCACAATCTGGAGGGGGGGGGGGCCACCCGAGGCCACCTTTTCAAGTAGTTTCAGGATAGGACAGACTGTATACAGTACACAGTTCACACTCATCAAACAAACAGGAGTTGATTGTGTTTGATGGCTGCATCTGAGAGAGGTTTAAGCTTCATGGACTATTTTAGTATTATGCAATGGTGTGTGGTGCATCATATACAACATAACTCATCAAACGCTGATACTCAACGACGTGTACTAGCAAAAAACGAAATATCAAAGTTGTTGCCATGGGTCGTAAGCATGGGAATAACATCACCCCCCTCCCTTCCCAGATCTCTCAGCCCAAAATACATTTTCTCAAATCTGTTCAAATTCAAGCTGAAGCAGGGGTCTAACTTACACTGAACCCCCACTTACACTTTTATGTTTTATAAAATCCTTCAGGAATTATTTTTTCCAGTGGGGACTCATGGAAGGAGATGAGGCGTTTTGCAACTTCTGCTTTGAAAGACTTTGGGATGGGCAAAAAGGCCATTGAGGAGAAAATTATAGAAGAATGCCAACATCTGTTTGAAGTAATTACAAAAAAAGAAGGTACTACAGTATACAATTCATTTTGAGGCTACAATCACTTTGTGTATAACGTCATTTTAATGTTGAATCTTTTGAATTCCCTTTAGGTAAACCCTTTGACACTGATAAAGCAGTGAACTATGCCGTCTCAAATATCATCTGCTCCATTGTCTATGGGAAGAGATACCAATATGATGACAAAGAGTTCACAACTAGGGTTGAACGAGCACTCACGCATACACAACTTCTAGGTTCTCCTTTAATCCAGGTATAACATCTGTCCTCATCAACATTTTGGTTTTATGTTTCTAATCACCTCTAACCATTTTGTTTGTTATATTTGTCACAGGTTTGTAAAAAACCTTTGTGAATGAAGTTACTGCAGCTGCAACCCTCACACAGTTCATTAGTCAATTATTGCAATGAGCTCAAACATTAGGTTGCATTTTCAGAGAGTTTGCTAATATGACATTGTCATTGTCCTTGGCCTTGCTTGTTTGCTTACCAGCTTTACAACATGTACCCTTGGTTGAAATGGATCCCCCGCCGGAAGCATCTAATGAAAAGTGCTGCCGCCATGAGGGAACAGGTTACAAACCTGATTGAAGGTTTACACAAAACTCTCAATCCAAACATGTGCAGATGCTTTGTTGACGCTTTCCTGGCCCGGAAAAAACAGTTAGAGGTATAATAATGTAGCCAGTCATCCATCCATAAATTCATCCATCTATCTATCCATGCTTGTTTTATTGTTTTATTTTAACCAGGTTGTTGGGCTGCACAAATTGATAATTTGAGATTATTTATAATAACATGCGATAGCTCTGCTATTTATTTTTATTTTTTTACAGAATGTAATTCATTGTGCTATAGGGATAATTGGAATTGGATCAATAATGGAGAAAATATGCATATTACATGCAGTACATATACAGTAATTAAAATATTTCATGTAGTATAGGATTTTGTTTGGTTCAGGGTTAAGAATATTTGTTTTTAGTTATTGTTTTTTTTATTGTGTATTAGTGGTTGAATTTGTGTATATGTATTTGTGTGGTTACACACATGCTATCATGCTGAGACTAACTGCTCTTTCCATATTTGTAAGGAATCAGGAAACATGAATAGTCATTACCACAAAGACAACCTTCTGACAACTGTTATGAACCTGTTTGGTGCTGGCACTGAGACTACATCCACCACTGTTAGATATGGACTACTCATCATGGCCAAGTACCCCAAAATACAGGGTAAGTACCGTAATTCATTGGTATTTTTTAATATAATTACATTTACCAGACAAATACAAAAACTCTGCTTTTGCCAGACAATCAGTCTCAAAGTTTTTTCCTAAAGTTTCGGTTTTTATTTGCCATGTGCCATTGCCGCATACAATGAAATTTGATTACTCCCCAACAACAATACTATACTATGCTATACTAAACTATGCAATACTCCATCCATCCATCCATCGTCTACCGCTTATCCGTGGTCGGGTCACGGAGGTAGCAGCTTCAGCAAGGGACTACAAACTTCCCTCTCCCTGGAAACATTGACTTGCTCTGATCCCGAGGCGTTCCCAGGCCAGTGTGGAGATGTCATCACCCCACCTGTACCTTTGTCTGCCCCGTGGTCTCTTCCCAGTTGGATGTGCCTGGAAAACATCCCTCGGGAGGCGACCAGGAAGCATCCTTACTAGATGCCCGAACCACCTCACTGGCTCCTTGCTACGCGAAGGAGCAGCGGCTCTACTCCGAGTTTCCCATGACTGACTGAGCTTCTCACCCTATCCCTAAGGGAGATACCAGCCACCCTCCTGAGGAAACTCATTTTGGCCACTTGTATTCACAATCTCGTCCTTTCGGTCAATACCCATTGTTCAGGACCATAGGTGAGGGTAGGAACGAAGACTGATTGGTAGATCGAGACTTTGCCTTCTGGCTCAGCTCTCTTTTGGTTACAACAGTGCGGTAAAGGGCACCCAATACCATTCCCGCTGCACCTATTCTCTGATCAATCTCACACTCCATCCTCCCCTCACTTGAGAACAAGACCCCGAGATACTTGAACTCCTTCACTTGGGATAAGGACTCCCTCCCTACTTGGAGTAGACAATCCACCGGTTTCCTGCTGAGAACCATGGCCTCAGATTTGGAGATGCTGATCCTCATCCCAGCTACTTCACACTCCGGTGCAAATCGATCCAGTGAGTGCTGAAGGTCACATACTGATTATGCAAACAGGACCACATCATCTGCAAACAGCAATTCAATCCTGAGCCCACCATACTGAAACCCCTCCCCTCCATGACTATGCCTTGAAATACTATCCATGAAAATCACAAACAGGATGGTTGACAAAAATGGGTGAAAAAAAACACCCACTGAGAACAGGCTCAACTTACTCCCGAGAATCTGGACACAGCACTTGCTTTGGGAGTACAGAGATTGGATGGCCCTCAGTAGTGACCCCCGCATCCCATACTCCTGCAGCACCCCCCACAGCATTTCCAGAAGGACCCGATCATATGCCTTCTCCAAATCCACAAAACACAAGATCCCTCCAGGATCCTTGCAAGAGTGAAAAGCTGGTCCGTTCCACGAACAGGGCGGAATCTGCATTGTTCTTCTTCATTCTCAGGTTTGACTATCAGCCGAACCCTCCTTTCCAGCACCTTGGAGTAGACTTTCCCAGGGAGGCTGAGTAATGTGATACCCCTGTAATTGGTACACACCCTCTGGTCTCCCTTTTCGAACAGAGGTACCACCACTCCTCAGGCACTGTCATCCATGACAGCCCCTCAACACCCAGAGCCTTTAGCATTTCTGGACGGATCTCATCAACCCCTGGGGCTTTGCCACTGTGGAGAAGTTTGACTACCGCAGTAGCCCGGAAGGCCTCCTTCTTCAGTCGGACGGCTTCCCTGACCACCTGTGTCCACCACAAAGTCTGAGGTCACCAATGGCTTCAGCAATAGAAGCTTTGAACAATGGTTCAATGCCCCCAGCCTCCACAGAGATGCTCGAAAAATTCCGCCGGAGGTGGGAGTTGAAGGTCTCCCGGACAGGGGCATCCACCAGACGTTCCCAGTTCACCCACACTACGCGTTGGGCTTACCAGGTCTATCCAGAGGCTTACCCCACCATCTTACCGAACTCACCATCAGATGGTGATCGGTTGACAGCTCTGCCCCTCTCTTCACCCGAGTGTCCAAAACATGCGGCCTCAGGTCAGATGACATGATGATGAAAATCAATCATTGAACTTCGGCCTAAGGTACTCTGGTACCATGTACACTTATGAGCATCCTTATCTTTGAACATGCTGTTTGTTATGGCCAATCCATGACTAGCACAGAAATCCAATAACAAAACCCAACTCCAGTTCAGATCAGGTATGCCGTTCATCCCCATCACGCCCCTCCAAGTTTCCCAATCGTTGCCAACGTGTGCGTTGAAGTCTCCCTGGAGTACAACAGAGTCCCCCATAGGAGCCCCATGCAAGACTCCATCCAGGGTGTCCAAGAAGGCAGGATATTCCTAACTGTTGTTTGGCGCATAGGCACAAACAACAGTCAGAGTTTTCCCCCCCATGACCCTAAGGCGTAGGGAGGCGACCCTCTCGTCCACCGGGGTAAACTCCAACAAGTCCCCTCAGCCGGGGACTTGTGAGTATCCACACACACACCCCTCACACCCTGAGCAACTCCAGAGAAGGAAAGAGTCCAACCCCTATCCAGGAGTTTAGTTCCAGAGCCAATGCGTAGGGGCGTAGAGGTAAGCCCCACCAGATATAACTGGTAGCGCTCCACCTCTGGCACCAGCTCAGTCTCCTTCCCCCCCAGAGAAGTGATATTTCACTTCCCCAAAGCCAGTCTCTGTTGGCTGGGTTTGGTCCGTCAAGGCCCCCTGCCTTCACTGCCAACTAACTGGCATTGAACCTGACCCCAGCTGTTCATCCCGTAGATGGTGGGTCCGCAAGAAGGAGAAGTGGCCACGTTACTTTTTCGGGCTATGCCCGACCAGGCTCCGTGGCTAACCAGGCCACCAGGCACTCCCTGACAGGCCCTCTTTCCGGGCCTGGCTCCAGAAAGGGGCCCCGGGCTTCCTCCGGGCACGTTATCCTCACTTCTTCTTGTTTGTTTGTCCATTAGGGTCTTTGAACCATTCTTAGTCTGGCCCTTCCCTTGAGCACAATCTGCCATGGGAGACCCTACCAGGAGCACTAGGCTCTAGACAACACAACTCTCAGGTTCACAGGGACACCCAAACCAAGGTGATGGTTCCCGGAGAGGTAATATGTAATACTATAATTTGCAATACTATACTATACCATACTATATACTTACTTTAAACAGCACTCTATACAATAACATATTATACACAATAAAACAACAATAAGGTGACTGATGGATGATCCGGTATGTACATATGTTAAAAGGTGCAAAAAGCATTTTAAAGTGACAAAAACTAACTTGCATGGTTTTTCAAGACTTCATTCCATCGTTCTTTGTAATCTCCCAGATCAGGTCCAGGAGGAGCTGAGCAGGGTGATAGGGAGTCGTCAGATCAGAGTAGAGGACAGGAAGAACCTCCCCTACACTGATGCTGTCATCCATGAGACCCAGAGAATGGCTGATATAGTCCCCATGCTTAATTTTTGTCCCACTGAAGATGTCACCTTGCAAGGATTTCTCATTCAGAAGGTAAAATACTGTATACTGTATATCAATTCTGGTTAACAATTCACTGTTTACTTATTCAGTAGATGCTTTTATCCAAAGCAGTGTACAGTGAATTCAGATACATGTCCTTAAGGAGCTGATTATGCTGACAGGTAGGTAGCAGACATTTGGCCAGCCTTGCAACTACAACATTCTGCCCTGTGTTTAAGTTGAATGTTTCATATATATTTGTTGGTATCTAGAATACTGTAATACACTGAACACTTGTATGTGTTAAACAGTAAACACTTCTATTTCTTAAGGGTACACCAGTATATTCCATGCTGCCATCTGTTCATCAAGATGAAAGTGAATGGGAAAGCCCATCTACGTTCAAACCTTCTCGCTTCCTGGATAAGAACGGGACATTTGTCAAAAGAGATGCCTTCATGGTGTTCTCTGCAGGTACGCTCCTTTCTTACATGATATGGGTATTGCATATTTGTAGTACAATACATTCAATTCATTGAACTGTGTTCCTGGATCTCTCAGGTCCAAGGTCATGTATTGGGGAGGGTCTGGCCAGGATGGAGATCTTCCTCTTCTTCAGCTCCCTCCTTCAACGCTTCCGTTTTACTCCTCCACCTGGGGTGACGGAGGATGAACTGGATCTGGACCCGGTACTGGGATTGATTCTATCCCCAACACCCCACCAGTTGTGTGCCCATCCCCTGCATCCGACTTAGTCAACTTAAATGCTTTTGTCCGATTGATTTTGAATAATGCTCATTCAACCCTATTTATTAATCAAACAAGATAATCCTAAAAGATTAAGCCACAGTGATTCAAGCTATCAGCATTGTAAGTGTCTTGAGTGCAAACTCAAGAACAAGGCCATCTTCTAGCACATTTATAATGTATGCCAAATTCTTGAAAAATACATACTGTCAGACAATCATTCACGAGATTGTTATAACAATGAACTCGCAAAATATGTTGTGATTAAAGAGAATGAATGCAGTTCAACGCACAAATCCAGTCTTCTTTTCCTTGCAAAAGGCTTAACATATATTTTTGCCATCTACTTTCGACAAAGAGAATGCAAATGTATCTAGCTACCAGCTTTGTTTTCCTCTAGTACTGAAAGATGCTTTTATATACTTGCTCTGATTGACAGCATACTTCCAGCATTTGAATCTCCCATCTAAATGCTGTCCCGTTTCAAATTGTCTGCCCTTCCTTGTCCATCACTTCCCCTTGGATTTGGACTGAATCTCTGTTTTCCCCCATATCTAAGCCCACCCCCTCTTCAGACAGCGCAGCTTTCTCTTACTGTCTACAATATATTATACCAGACCAATAAGAAATAACCTACACAGAGTTACATTAAGCTGTGGTCAGTAAGATCAGTAAGAGCTATCTCTCCAAACATCTGATGCTTGGGATATGAATGTTTGTACTACATCAAATAATTAAAGAAAAAGGCAATGTGAAATAAATGTTTTTATTCAATGGATAACACAGATAATGTTAAAAAATAAACAAATATGAAACAATTGATAAAAAAAATTCTGGGACTTGCATCAACATATTTACATTGGGAACATTTGGCCAGAGTGCTTAACCATTATATAGCATGTTTAAGGAATAACCCATCATCCATAATCCCATTGATCATATTTCATTCATTCAGTCCAACAGTCCACTTTAATCCACCTCCTCAATGGTGGGCCCCTGGGAGCCAGCTCTGGCCTGCTCTCCACAGCTGCTTGCTGCCCCCCCCTGCTGGTACAGCCTGGAGATGATGGGGTTACACAGCTTCTCTAGCTCCTTCAGCTGGTGTTGGTACTCCTCTTTCTCCGCTAGCTGGTTGTTCTCCAGCCAGAGGATGGCCTGCTCACACATCTCCTCCACCTTCTTCTTGTCCTCCTCACTCACTTTGTCCTTCAGGCGGTCCTCCTGCAGGCTGCTCTTTATGTTGAAGACGTAGGACTCCAGGGCGTTCTTGGCCGCTATCTTCTCCCTCTGTTGCTCGTCCTCCACTTTGTATTTGTCTGCGTCCTGCACCATCCTCTCGATGTCTTCCTTGCTCAGGCGTCCCTTGTCGTTAGTGATGGTGATCTTGTTCTGTTTCCCCGTGCTCTTGTCTACCGCAGCCACGTTCAGGATGCCGTCTGCGTCCATGTCAAAGGTGACCTCGATCTGAGGAACCCCTCTCGGAGCGGGCGGGATTCCCGACAGCTCAAACTTTCCCAGCAGGTTGTTGTCCTTGGTCATGGCTCTCTCGCCTTCGAAGACCTGGATCAGGACCCCGGGCTGGTTGACTGTGTAGGTGCTGAATGTCTGGTTCTGTTTAGTGGGGATGGTGGTGTTCCGTTTGATCAGGGGCGTCATGACTCCTCCGGCCGTCTCAATGCCCAGGGACAGGGGCGCCACATCCAGAAGCAGCACGTCCTGGACGTTCGCCGACGTGTCGCCGCTGAGAATGGCGGCCTGCACGGCGGCACCGTAAGCTACCGCCTCGTCTGGGTTAATGCTCTTGTTGAGCTCCCTGCCATTGAACAAGTCCTGCAGGAGTTTCTGGACCTTGGGATGCGCGTGGAGCCTCCCACCAGGACAATGTCGTGGATCTGGCTCTTGTCCATCTTGGCGTCCCTCAGAGCTTTCTCCACGGGTTCCAGGGTTCCCCTGAAGAGGTCTGAGCACAACTCCTCGAAGCGAGCCCTGGTGATGGAGGTGTAGAAGTCGGTGCCCTCGTACAGACAATCGATCTCGATGCCGGCCTGGGAGCTGGACGACAGGGTTCTCTTGGCTCTCTCACAAGCTGTGCGCAGCCTCCTCAAAGCCCTCTTGTTTTGGCCGATGTCCTTCTTGAACTTCCTTTTGAACTCCTCCACAAAGTGGTTGACCAAGCGGTTGTCAAAGTCCTCTCCCCCCAGATGAGTGTCTCCAGCCGTGGACTTCACCTCAAAGACGCCATCTTCGATGCTCAGGACGGACACGTCGAAGGTGCCCCCGCCCAGGTCAAAGATCAGGACGTTGCGTTCGCTGCTCTTGCTTTTTTCCAGACCGTAGGCGATGGCGGCCGCCGTTGGTTCATTGATGATCCTCGGGACGTTAAGGCCGGCGATGACTCCTGCGTCCTTGGTGGCCTGGCGTTGGGAGTCGTTGAAGTAAGCTGGAACCGTGATGACGGCGTTAGACACCTTCTGACCCAGGTAGGCCTCGGCGATCTCCTTCATCTTCACCAGGACCATGGAGGAGACCTCCTCGGGGTAGAAGGACTTGTTCTCCCCCTTGTGCTCCACCTGGATTTTGGGCTTTCCTGCGTCGCTCGTCACCGTGAAAGGCCAGTACTTCATGTCCGCCTGCACCACAGCATCGTCAAATTTTCGGCCAATCAGGCGCTTGGCGTTGAACACGGTGTTGTTGGGGTTCATGGCCACCTGGTTCTTGGCCGCGTCTCCGATCAGTCTCTCGGTGTCTGTGAACGCCACGTAGCTGGGGGTGGTCCGGTTGCCCTGGTCGTTGGCTATGATCTCCACTTTCCCATGCTGGAACACCCCCACGCAGGAGTAGGTGGTGCCCAGGTCAATACCAACCGCTATACCCTTAGCACCACTCATCTTGCTCAGGATGGCTGTCTGGGGCTAACAGATAAGAAAAGGATTACAAACTACAATTTTGTGTTTATAAAGCCAACACTGAAAATAATGTTTTAAGTTAAATAATTATGTAATCTCTAAAGATGTATAGAGTAAGAAGCAGTAAGCATATAGTTAGAATCTATGTCTGGACAATAACGTCTCAGATAAATATTTGTAGGCGTTATAGTTATATTCATAGACACAATACAACTGAGCTCAACTTATGTTTGAATTTAAATGTGTTTAGTTTGGCTTCAAAATTGCCTACAATTTGATTAAAATACGAACGCGTGAAAGGGTTCATTTGAACGCTAGTAAATAAAATAAAATAAACGGTTGAAGTATACATTTAAATATACGCTGTCCTATTCTCCTATGCGTCATGAGCAGATTGTAGCGTAGCCTTACTTCTTGTTGTTCAAGGTTCCGTGTAGAAAAGCACCCCTGCTGTCTTTCTTCCCTTCTCTGTGTTCGCTGTTGGGATCAGATCTCTCCTTTCTCTGTCAGAGTTCTCCTCTGATCAACATTATATATGCGTCTCTCTGCCTTCTGGACGCTTCTCGACGCTTCGCTCCGTCTGGCCAATGGGAGCGGCCAGCGAGGTTTTGGTTTCCGTTGTGGTGACGTCACCGCCCTCGTTTCTAAGTCGTCACCGAACGTTCCAGATTCGTCTGGAATATTCGGGAATATTAAATAATGTCCGGGAATATTGAGGGGAATTTAGGCGTGTTCTATGCTGTGATTTAGCTTAACATTTTAGCGGAATTTAACTCCTTAAGTTTAACGTGTGTGTGTGTGTGTGTGTGTGTGTGTGTGTGTGTGTGTGTGTGTGTGTGTGTGTGTGTGTGTGTGTGTGTGTGTGTGTGTGTGTGTGTGTGTGTGTGTGTGTGTGTGTGTGTGTGTGTGTGCACTTGTCTTTATAACAAACGAGGACAACTTTAGGATAACATACTTCAATATCAGGACTCCCAGCATCCATTTAAACTATCCCCCTCCCGTTAAGCTAACGTTAGCTAGTTATGAATGCCGGATACTATCATATAACTACTTACTAGAATATTTTCTATCATTAATATCACTACGTTTGTTTTTGTTTCCATTTATGACAGCTGGGAAGGTGTGAAGCAAGTGGACAGACAGGTGACGAAGTACTGGAGTGACTCCTGCGTCCAGGCTGAGCCAGTAGCTCTGAGAGACTGAGACTGGGCTGTGATGAAATACTATATTCACAACAGAGTCGTAGCATTAAAAAGGAAGATGAATAGATAGAACTAGAGCATGCTAACTGTGGCTCAGCTACAATTCTATTTCAGTTTAAACTAAAATAATCAATTTGAGTGGGTGCTTCTTGCAACAGGTCCCATGTATGGTAACTTGCATTAATGTGAATGTGATGTCAACTCTTGACTTTATTTTGACTGGTTAGCTGAACATACTGTGCACTGGCATATGTCATATAAGCTGGAAGCTTTAATAGAAGGTACATTTATAAAGTTAAACGTCTTTAAATATTAAAAAAGTTATTTTACATTTTTACACAATTTGAGATGCCCTTTTTAATTGTACCAATTGGTAGTTAGGTTCTAAGTGGACTAAGAATGATTTTTAGTTTTTACTCTTAGCTATTAGTCATAATTGGGGACTGGAAAGCACAACTCGCATATTTAGCAATTAATAAAAGTAAGAAAGGCATTAAGTGTTCCATCCTTTTTATCACATGAACGTTTACCACAAAATTCACAAGTAGACTGACCACATGAGCAATGTCCCTTTATAAGTAAGCTTTTTCAAATCTCTGAACAGCTCAGTTTTACTATGTTGTATAAACATGAATATCTATAAGCATTTTTTAAATTTAACGCTTGTGTCCCATAACTTTGCATTAACTTAAAAGCATTTGAACCATCATTCAACCATATTTCATTGCTAACCAAAATAAACCTAAAAATAAAGCCAGTGATTCAAGCTATCAGCATTGTCAGAACAAGGACAGATCTTCTAGTGCCACCTATATAACATATTCAAAATGTCTGTAATATTATCAGGCAATCATTCACCTGAACATTGTTATAACTATGAATTCACATGATACGTTGTGATTAAAGATAATAATGAAGTCCAAAGCACAAACAGGCTTACGGTGTATTATTGCCCCCTACTGTCCACAAAGAGAACACATGTATCTAGCTTCCAGCTTTGTTTTCCTCAAGTACTGAAAGATGCTTTTATATACTTGCTCTGATTGACAGCATACTTCCAGCATTTGAATCTCCCATCTAAATGCTGTCCCGTTTCAAATTGTCTGCCCTTCCTTGTCCATCACTTCCCCTTGGATTTGGACTGAATCTCTGTTTTCCCCAGAGGAAAATCTAAGCCCACCCCCTCTTCAGACAGCACAGCTTTCTCTTACTGTCTACAATATATTATACCAGACCAATAAGAAAGAACCTACACAGTTACATTAAGCTGTCTCTCCAAACATCTGATGCTTGGGATATGAATGTTTGTACTACATCAAATAATTAAAGAAAAAGGCTATGTGAAATAAATGTTTTTATTCAATGGATAACACAGATAATGTTAAAAAATAAACAAATATGAAACAATTTATACAAACATTTCTGGGACTTGCATCAACATATTTACATTGGGAACATTTGGCCAGAGTGCTTAACCATTATATAGCATTTTTAAGGAATAACCCATCATCCATAATCATATTGATCATATTTCATTCATTCAGTCCAACAGTCCACTTTAATCCACCTCCTCAATGGTGGGCCCCTGGGAGCCAGCTCTGGCCTGCTCTCCACAGCTGCTTGCTGCCCCCCCCTGCTGGTACAGCCTGGAGATGATGGGGTTACACAGCTTCTCCAGCTCCTTCAGCTGGTGTTGGTACTCCTCTTTCTCCGCTAGCTGGTTGTTCTCCAGCCAGAGGATGGCCTGCTCACACATCTCCTCCACCTTCTTCTTGTCCTCCTCACTCACTTTGTCCTTCAGGCGGTCCTCCTGCAGGCTGCTCTTTATGTTGAAGACGTAGGACTCCAGGGCGTTCTTGGCCGCTATCTTCTCCCTCTGTTGCTCGTCCTCCACTTTGTATTTGTCTGCGTCCTGCACCATCCTCTCGATGTCCTCCTTGCTCAGGCGCCCCTTGTCGTTAGTGATGGTGATCTTGTTCTGTTTCCCCGTGCTCTTGTCTACCGCAGCCACGTTCAGGATGCCGTCTGCGTCCATGTCAAAGGTGACCTCGATCTGAGGAACCCCTCTCGGAGCGGGCGGGATTCCCGACAGCTCAAACTTTCCCAGCAGGTTGTTGTCCTTGGTCATGGCTCTCTCGCCTTCGAAGACCTGGATCAGGACCCCGGGCTGGTTGACTGTGTAGGTGCTGAATGTCTGGTTCTGTTTAGTGGGGATGGTGGTGTTCCGTTTGATCAGGGGCGTCATGACTCCTCCGGCCGTCTCAATGCCCAGGGACAGGGGCGCCACATCCAGGAGCAGCACGTCCTGGACGTTCGCCGACGTGTCGCCGCTGAGAATGGCGGCCTGCACGGCGGCACCGTAAGCTACCGCTTCGTCTGGGTTAATGCTCTTGTTGAGCTCCCTGCCATTGAACAAGTCCTGCAGGAGTTTCTGGACCTTAGGGATGCGCGTGGAGCCTCCCACCAGGACAATGTCGTGGATCTGGCTCTTGTCCATCTTGGCGTCCCTCAGAGCTTTCTCCACGGGTTCCAGGGTTCCCCTGAAGAGGTCTGAGCACAACTCCTCGAAGCGAGCCCTGGTGATGGAGGTGTAGAAGTCGGTGCCCTCGTACAGAGAATCGATCTCGATGCCGGCCTGGGAGCTGGACGACAGGGTTCTCTTGGCTCTCTCACAAGCTGTGCGCAGCCTCCTCAAAGCCCTCTTGTTTTGGCCGATGTCCTTCTTGAACTTCCTTTTGAACTCCTCCACAAAGTGGTTGACCAAGCGGTTGTCAAAGTCCTCTCCCCCCAGATGAGTGTCTCCAGCCGTGGACTTCACCTCAAAGACGCCATCTTCGATGCTCAGGACGGACACGTCGAAGGTGCCCCCGCCCAGGTCAAAGATCAGGACGTTGCGTTCGCTGCTCTTGCTTTTTTCCAGACCGTAGGCGATGGCGGCCGCCGTCGGTTCATTGATGATCCTCAGGACGTTAAGGCCGGCGATGACTCCTGCGTCCTTGGTGGCCTGGCGTTGGGAGTCGTTGAAGTAGGCTGGAACCGTGATGACGGCGTTAGACACCTTCTGACCCAGGTAGGCCTCGGCGATCTCCTTCATCTTCACCAGGACCATGGAGGAGACCTCCTCGGGGTAGAAGGACTTGTTCTCCCCCTTGTGCTCCACCTGGATTTTGGGCTTTCCTGCGTCGCTCGTCACCGTGAAAGGCCAGTACTTCATGTCCGCCTGCACCACAGCATCGTCAAACTTTCGGCCAATCAGGCGCTTGGCGTCGAACACGGTGTTGTTGGGGTTCATGGCCACCTGGTTCTTGGCCGCGTCTCCGATCAGTCTCTCGGTGTCTGTGAACGCCACGTAGCTGGGGGTGGTCCGGTTGCCCTGGTCGTTGGCTATGATCTCCACTTTCCCATGCTGGAACACCCCCACGCAGGAGTAGGTGGTGCCCAGGTCAATACCAACCGCTATACCCTTAGCACCACTCATCTTGCTCAGGATGGCTGTCTGGGGTTAACAGATAAAAAAAATAAGCATTAGAAACTAGAATTTTGGAGTTCATAAAGCCAACAATGAAAATAATGTTGACAGTGAAGTTAGGTTAAGTTAAGTCAAATAATGATGTAATGTACAAAGATGTCTAGAGTAAGAAGTATATAGTGAAAATATATGTCTGGCCCATAAGATCTCAGATAAATATTTGCAGGCATTACGATTATATTCATAGACAGAATACTACTGATCTCAATTTAAAATGTGTTTAGTTTGGCTTCAATATAACCAATAATTTCATTAAAATACTAACATGTAAAAATGTTTAAAAGGGTACTTACTGTTTGCTGTTCAATGTTCCGTGTAGAAAAGCACCCCTGCTGTCTTTCTTCCCTTCTCTGTGTTCGCTGTTGGGATCAGATCTCTCCTTTCTCTGTCAGAGTTCTCCTCTGATCAACATTATATATGCGTCTCTCTGCCTTCTGGACGCTTCTCGACGCTTCGCTCCGTCTGGCCAATGGGAGCGGCGAGCGATGTTTTGGTTTCCGTTGTGACGTCACCGCCCTCGTTTCTGAGTCGTCACCGAACGTTCCAGATTCGTCTAGAATATTCGGGAATATTAAATAATGTCCGGGAATATTGAGGGGAATTTAGGCGTGTTCTATGCTGTGATTTAGCTTAACATTTTAGAGGAATTTAACTCCTTCAATTTAACGTGTGTGTGTGTGTGTGTGTGTGTGTGTGTGTGTGTGTGTGTGTGTGTGTGTGTGTGTGTGTGTGTGTGTGTGTGTGTGTGTGTGTGTGTGTGTGTGTGTGTGTGTGTGTGTGTGTGTGTGTGTGCACTTGTCTTTATAACAAACGAGGACAACTTTAGGATAACATACTTCAATATCAGGACTCCCAGCATCCATTTAAACTATCCCCCTCCCGTTAAGCTAACGTTAGCTAGTTATGAATGCCGGATACTATCATATAACTACTTACTAGAATATTTTCTATCATTAATATCACTACGTTTGTTTTTGTTTCCATTTATGACAGCTGGGAAGGTGTGAAGCAAGTGGACAGACAGGTGACGAAGTACTGGAGTGACTCCTGCGTCCAGGCTGAGCCAGTAGCTCTGAGAGACTGAGACTGGGCTGTGATGAAATACTATATTCACAACAGAGTCGTAGCATTAAAAAGGAAGATGAATAGATAGAACTAGAGCATGCTAACTGTGGCTCAGCTACAATTATATTTCAGTTTAAACTAAAATAATCAATTTGAGTGGGTGCTTCTTGCAACAGGTCCCATGTATGGTAACTTGCATTAATGTGAATGTGATGTCTGCTGTTACTGCTGTATTTATATGTTTGCGTACCCCAGTGTTATGCTATTGTCTGCTTCAACTAATGTACACCTTGTAAGTCGCTTTGGATAAAAGCGTCTGCCAAATGCCCTAAATGTAAATGTAAATGTAATGTCAACTCTTGACTTTATTTTGACTGGTTAGCTGAACATACTGTGCACTGGCATATGTCATATAAGCTGGAAGCTTTAATAGAAGGTACATTTATAAAGTTAAAAGTGTCCCTTTATAAGTAAGCTTTTTCAAATCTCTGAACAGCTCAGTTTTACTATGTTGTATAAACATGAATATCTATAAGCATTTCTGTCAGAGGTTATCTGGCTGGTGGGCATGACATTTATGCCCTTTTAAAGGCTTCTTATGCATATATTTCAATCATATGTAATAGGAGCCAAGTTGCAAATACAGACCCTATTCAGGTCTGACCAAAATATAGCCTTAGCCTGTTGAGACTCCATCTCAACAGATGGATGTGTTCCTAGAAGCATGGGATTGAAAATACGTTGATCCACAGGTCTTTGAGACACTGGGGAAGGCATGTCATATATATATATATCATATAACCCTGAATGTGTGTGTGTGTGTTCTCCTTTTATACATTTTATACATGTACAATTAATGTACAATGCACTCGGCACTCGATGGTATAGCCTTACTGCAGCGCATGTATCATCACATACACAACATACAACAAATATGAGGTTTATTTTTTCTTTATTACCACCTAAAGAAACCTTGTGTTCAACATTAACATCACAAAGAGGGTGAATATGATAGTATAGTTTAAACAGAAGTGACAAAAGTACACACATTCTCTACTTAAGTAGAAGTACAGATACTTGTTAAAAAATTACAGGTTTTAACTCACTTACCTGTCCACCTGGTGGACATGAACACATGCATATAAAAGCAGTGAAGTAAGCTAGAGACGGATAATTGGGAAGCACAGACTGCACTGTGTTTAACTCAACTACAATGCTTCTTGGTGTTTTGGTTATCCCCACAGTTAGGGTCCATGTACCATCTGCTCTCTTCACAATGATTCAAACTCTTGCAATTAACTGGATTCCTCATCACCCTGTGTCCTTGTCTTTGGGAGGAGCCCTCAAGAAGCCAATTTAATGGCTGGTGGCAGCGCCGTCTACTTACTAGATGGCCATTTGGAATTTTAACTCCCTTCCCCTTTCCTGGATAAATTCATATGTAGGTTCTAGTAAGTTTTACTAGTACTAGTATAATTAACCAGTAGTGTAGTATAGTGCTTTGTGACTCCCAGGTGTTTTTTGTTTTAAACAACAATGTCCACATTCTACCTGTGGCCACAATGTCCTATTCTTGACTTGCAAGTGACTGCAGAACCGGAAGTCGGCCATGTTGGTGGGTATACACTCTGCGATCAGCTACAGACTCACTATTAGTCAGGCGTTTGAAACTCTTTGTTTCGTTCTTTTCGAGTGCTCTATCAGTCCATCCATCTTCTCCCGCTTATCCGCAATCGGGTCGCGGAGGCAGCAGCTTCAGCAGGGGACTCCAAACTTCCCTCTCCCTGGCAACATCGACTAGCTCTGACTGGGGGATCCCGAGGCATTCCCAGGCCAGTGTGGAGATGTAATCACCCCACCTGTACCTCGGTCTGCCCCGTGGTCTCTTCCCAGTTGGATGTGCCTGGAAAACCTCCCTCGGGAGGCGACCAGGAAGCATCCTTACTAGATGCCCGAACCACCTCAACTGGCTCCTTTCTACGCGAAGGAGCAGATTCAGATTACTTTATTTATCCCGAGGGAAATTTAGGTGCAACAGTTGACACAGGGGGAATAAATGCACACACAAATATACTAATACCTAAAGCTAAAAACTAAATAACAACAAACTAAACAAAACTAGTATAAACAAAATATAACTAAAATAACTCTAAATGAAATCTAAATGTATTGATAGATGAATTGCACAATTTACAGTATTATTACAGTAATACGTAGGTATATACAATACACAACAATACGTATAGTGCAAATTGGCAGTAATAAATACTAATAAATAACTCAGATGAATACTGAAAAAGTGACATGTGAAAAGTGAAATTGAATTTACAGTGCAAAATTACAGTGAAAGGAATTTACAGTGCGTTGACCAAAAATAATAATAACAGTGCGTTGGCCTCAGGTCACTGAGTCCCCACTGTCCCTCTCACGACCCAAGGTAGATGAATTATAGAGACTGATGGCCACAGGAAGAAAGGACTTCCTGTGGTGCACCTGGGTGGAATGAGTCTGTTGCTGAAGGTGCTTCTGTATGAGGTCAGCACCTGATGGAGAGGGTGAGAGTTGTTGTCAAGGATACTACGCAGCTTGCGCAGCATCCTCCTCTCAGACACCACCAACAAGGAGTCCAGCTGGACCCCCAGGACAGCGCCAGCCTTCCTGACGATCCTGCTGATCTTGTTGGCGTCTGCTGACCTCAACCTGCTTCCCCAGCACACGACACCGGAGAAGATGGCACTGGCTACCACCGACTGGTAGAACATCTTCAGCAGCTCTACTCCGAGTCTCTCACGAGTGACTGAGCTTCTCACCCTATCCCTCAGGGAGATACCAGCCACCCTCCTGAGGAAACTCATTTCAGCCGCTTGTATTCACGATCTCGTCCTTTCGGTCATTACCCATTGCTCATGGCCATAGGTGAGGGTAGGAACGAAGACTGATCGGTAGATTGAGAGCTTTGCCTTCTGGCTCAGCTCTCTTTTGGTTACAACGGTGCGCCAAAGTGCACCCAATACCGCTCCTGCTGCACGTATTCTCCTGTCAATCTCACGCTCCATCCTCCCCTCACTCGAGAACAAGACCCCGAGATACTTGAACTCCTTCACTTGGGATAAGGACTCCCTCCCTACTTGGAGTAGACAATCCACCGGTGAAGAACCATGGCCTCAGATTTGGAGGTGCTGATCCTCATCCCAGCCGCTTCACATTCCGCTGCAAACCGATCCAGTGAGTGCTGAAGGTCACATACTGATGACGCAAACAGGACCACATCATCTGCAAACAGCAGCGATTCAATCCTGAGCCCACCATACTGAAACCCCTCCCCTCCATGACTACGCCTTGAAATCCTGTCCATGAAAATCACAAACAGGATGGGTGACAAAGCGAAGCCCTGGCGGAGGCCAACACCCACTGAGAACATGCCTGACTTACTACCGAGAATCCGGACACAGCTGTTGCTTTGGGAGTAGAGAGATTGGATGGCCCTCAACAGTGACCCCCGCACCCCATACTCCCGCAGCACCCCCCACAGTATTTCCCGAGGGACCCGATCATATGCCTTCTCCAAATCTACAAAACACATGTAGACCGGATGGGCATACTCCCAAGCCCCCTCCAGGATCCTTGCAAGAGTGAAAAGCTGGTCCGTTGTTCCACGACCAGGGCGGAATCCGCATTGTTCCTCTTCAATCTGAGGTTCGACTATCGGCCGAACCCTCCTTTCCAGCACCTTGGAGTAGACTTTCCCAGGGAGGCTAATGTGAGTAATGTGATACCCCTGTAATTGGCACACACCCTCTGGTCACCCTTTTTGAACAGGGGTACCACCACTCCTCAGGCACTGTCCCAGACTTCCACGCAATGTTGAAAAGACGTGTCATCCACGACAGCCCCTCAACACCCAGAGCCTTTAGCATTTCTGGACGGATCTCATCAACCCCTGGGGCTTTGCCACTGCGGAGATGTTTGACTACCGTAGTGACTTCCTCCAGGGAGATTGATGTTTGCCGTCCTTCATCCTCCAGCTCTGTCTCTACCATTGAGGTGTAGTTGGGTTAAGAAGTTCCTCAAAGTGTTCTTTCCACCGCCCGATCACCTCCTCAGTTGAGGTCAGCAATGTCCCACCCTTACTGTACACAGCTTGGATGGATCCACGCTTCCCCCTCCTGAGGCGCCGGATTGTTTGCCAGAAACGCTTTGGTGCCGACTGAAAGTCCTTCTCCATGGCTTCTCCGAATTCCTCCCACACCCGCTGCTTTGCCTCCGCTACAGCCGAGGCTGCCGTCCTCTTGGCCTGTCGATACCTCACAACTGAGTCCGGAGTCTCACAGGCTAACATAGCCCGGAAGGCCTCCTTCTTCAGCCGGACGGCTTCCTGACCACCTGTGTCCACCACGAAGTCCGAGGGTTGCCGCCCCTTGAGGCACCAATGACCTTGAGGCCACAGCTCTCAACCGCAGCTTCGGCAATAGAAGTTTTGAACAATGACCACACTGGCTCAATGCCCCCAGCCTCCACAGAGATGCCAGAAAAATTCCAAAATCGATCATTGACCTTCGGCCTAAGGTACTCTGGTACCATGTACACTTATGAGCATCCTTATGTTTGAACATGGTGTTTGTTATGGCCAATCCATGACTAGCACAGAAATCCAAAAACAAAACCCCACTCCGGTTCAGATCAGGTAGGCCGTTCATCCCCAACACGCCCCTCCAAGTTTCCCCATCGTTACCCACGTGTGCGTTGAAGTCTCCCAGGAGGACTATAGAGTCCCCTTCAGGAGCCCCATGCAGGACTCCATCCAGGGTGTGCAAGAAGGCGGGATATTCCGAACTGTTGTTTGGTGCATAAGCACAAACAACAGTCAGAGTTTTCCCTCCCATGACCCTAAGGCGTAGGGAGGCGACCCTCTCGTCCACCGGGGTAAACTCCAACAAAGCGGCACTCAGCCGGGGACTTGTGAGTATCCCCACACCCGCCCGGCGCCTCACACCCTGAGCAACTCCAGAGAAGGAAAGAGTCCAACCCCTATCCAGGAGTTTAGTTCCAGAGCCAGTGCTGTGCGTAGAGGTAAGCCCCACCAGATCTAATTGGTAGCGCTCCACCTCCCGCACAAGCTCAGGCTCCTTCCCCCCCAGAGAGGTGACATTCCACGTCCCCAAAGCCAGTCTCTGTTGGCTGGGTTTGGTCCGTCGATGCTCCCTGCCTTCACTGCCGCCTAACTGGCAGTGCACCCGACCCCAGCGGTTCTTCCCGTAGGTGGTGGGTCCGCGGGAAGGAGAAGTGGCCACGTTGCTTTTTCGGGCTATGCCCGACCGGGCTCCGTGGCTAACCCGGCCACCAGGCGTTCGCTTACGGGCCCTCTTTCCAGGCCTGGCTCCGGAAAGGGGCCCCGGGCTTCCTCCGGGCAGGGTATCCTCACTTCTTGTTTGTTTGTCCATTGAAGTCTTTGAACCATTCTTAGTCTGGCCCCTCCCCTGAGACCAATCTGCCATGGGAGACCCTACCAGGAGCACTAGGCTCCAGACAACACAGCTCTCAGGTTCACAGGGACACCCAAACCTCTCCACCACGATAAGGTGATGGTTCCCGGAGAGGGCTCTATCAGTCATTCCATATATTTGCGCAGTGTACACTTGGTACAGTACTCGGTACTGAAAGAAGGCGAGCACGGCTTAATAACATCGGCAAATGTTAGTCTACCCGTGTGTGTATCCATCATTTCATCTCAGGTAATCTATATTTTTTGTTCTTACAAATTATTAAACAACAAAATTCAATTTGGCGAAGAGTTAACTCATTGTGTTTTATCATTTAGAAGCGCCGGCGAGGTTGTACGAAAGAAACAATCCTAACTGGGCGCCTACTCAAAACCTGGGGCACGTTTCAGCAAGGGTAAACATGGAGGCTTCAGCTGCTCATAGAAATGATCGGCTCGTTAATCGGACAAGGAAAATAAAGCAGTGGAGGCTTTGGAGAGACGTGCACATTGAGGAAGTTCAAGATGAAGAGCAAATGCTATCGTGTCCATGTGTCAATAGTCCCATTCAACTGAATTGTTGTTTTGCATATGTAATTATGTCATAAGTGATTTGTGCAGGGATACATTACCAAAGTAGAACAACGTAATCATTTTCCAAACTTTCTGTGAATAAAATATGTTTAATAAACTCTTATTATCTATAAAAAGACTTATACCATCCTATGTCATTGTTAATTACCTGCCTTGCTTAACTAATAGTTTGACAATAATAATTGGTATTATAAATTGAATGTATAGTAATAATAATTGGTATTATCATTATTGTTAAACTCTTAGCTTAGCAAGATCAGCTTTTTTATAGGTAATACAAATCAAAAGGTTTGTGCAAAACATTTCATATTTAAAGGGTAAGGGGTCAGGGTTAGGATTGATATATGGGTCGAAACCACATATATCTATCATATTATATAATCATATGTCATATAACCTTTTTCTTGTATCTGACCTTTTCTGGCCCACTCAGATTGGTGTACTAATCAGAATATTGGATGTTTGTTGTGAGAGTGCTTATGACGGCAGGCATATTTGATGTTTGTATACCCACCAACATGGCGGACACTCGTGACGTTGCATTTTTAGTCACGTGGATGCAAGTCAAGAATACCTGCTCCATGATGACGTGTATCTGAAGAGTTGGGATACAAGCGTCTGCTTGTACTGTTATACATTGTCAAGTCACGCTAAGCCCAAACAAGCTAAATTGAGAACATTTTGAAAAAGTCGACAATTATGTGTGACAGTTAACTGTGACAGGAGACCGAAATGCGTCATGTGTCTTCAGGTGTGAACGAAGACATGAAGCCAGACAAGCTAAAGGGTCATCTGATTACAAAGCACCCAGAACATAAATATATTTAATATTTTAATATTTAAAACGAAAGAATGTTTCCGTCTAAAGAGTGAGGAATTTATCCGCCAAAAACACGGCATTTGGCTTCATTACTATGATGTGTTCTGTTACGCTGTTATGATAACTTCTGTTATGATTTGTTAAGAGCTTTCTGCCAATGATTTTAATAAGGAGCATTTTTTTGTTGAATAACAAAATTAAATTCAGCCTTAGATAAGTCATTTTAAATGTCTGGGTTTATAAGGACTATGCCACCTCTTTTGTTTCATGTGTTTAAATGTGATGCTAAATGTTAATGAACATATATATGTAAGTATTTGATTTGATTTGATGTAAGTATCAGAAAGCGGGAGGTTCCTGAGGCCACCATTACAAGTGACTCAGGATAGGACAAACACAAAGTGTTCACACTAAGTTGTGTTTGATTATGTTGATGGTTGCATCTGAGAGAGGTTTAAGCTTCTCGGACACCTACAGTATAATGCCACAGTGTGTGATGCATCACATACAACATCACCCATCAAACACTGATACTTAATGATGGGTACTAGCAAAAAAACTAAAGTTTAAGTGGTTGCCATGGGTCGTAACCATGGAAATAACATCACCCCCTCCTTCCCAGATCTCTCAGCCCAAAGCACATTTTCTCAAATCTGTTCAAATTCAAGTTGAAGCAGTCTTTACTCAAAAAGAAGGTACTACATTATACAATTCATTTTGAGGCTACAATCACTTTGTGATAATGTCATTTTAATGTTGAATCTTTTGAATTCCCTTTAGGTAAACCCTTTGACAGTGATAAAGCAGTGAACTATGCCATCTCAAATATCATCTGCTCCATTGTCTATGGGAAGACCGAATACAATGACAAAGAGTTCACAACTATGGTTGAACAAGCCAATACACATACACAGTTATTTTGTGTAAGATATTTGGAAACACTGGATCAATAAAGGAACACATATGCTATATGTGAATATCCCATGCAGTACATATACAGTATTTGAACTATTTCATGTATTATAGGATTTTGTTTGGTTCAGGGTTAAGAACAATTGTTGGTTTTATTAGTGGTTTGCATTTGTATATGTATTTGTGTAGTTACACACATGCTATCATGCTGAGACTAACTGCTCATTCTATATTTGTAAGGAATCTGGAAACATGAATAGTCATTACTACAAAGACAACCTTCTGACAACTGCTGGCAAATTCAAAAACTCGGCAGTATGAATTTGTAAAACACAATATTCTAAAAAATACTATACACAACAAAAATTAACAAAAAATATACTGAAGGATGATATGTGTAGATTTTAGCATTTTAAAGTGCCAGTAGTGCAGCATCATCATGAATACAGTGCAGTACAATGCAGAACAGTGCAGTAACTGTAATGAGTCCAGAAGGTCCAGCAAATATGATAGTGTAATGCTAATAAAAATGTTATGATAGTGGCAGCACTCCTAGCAGTTCAGTAGGCGCACTGCTTGTGGATAAAAACTATCCTTTTGCCAAGTGCAATGGAATGATTACTCCCCATTCCCTCCCGCAGTAGGAATTTCAACAACAATACTATACTATGCTATACTAAACTATGTAAAACTTTACTGTGCAATACTAACACTTTATACAACCTACAATATACTATATTATTTATAATATACAATATACTAACACACGATAAACAACCTACTATATACCATACTATATAGATACTTAACAGCACAATTTACAATACAATTGTAGACACAGTGAAAGAACAATAAAGTGACTGGTGGGTGATACAGTATATACATATGGTGAATGGTGCTAAAAGCATTTTAAAGTGACAAAGAAAAACTTTCCATTATTATTTTTAATCTCCGAGATCAGGCCCAGGAGGAGCTGAGCAGGTTGATAGGGAGTCGTCAGATCAGGGTAGATTGATACTGTCATCCATGAGACCGAGAGAATGGTCTTCTTCAGCTCCCTCCTTCAACGCTTCCGTTTTACTCCTCCACCTGGGATGATGGAGGATGAACTGGATCTGGACCCAGTACTGGGAATGGTTCTATCCCCAACACCCCATCAGTTGTGTGCCCATCCCCTGCATCCGACTTTGTAAAATTCAACGCTTGTGTCCCATAACTTTGCATTAACTTAAAAGCATTTGAACCATCATTCAACCATATGTCATTGCTAACCAAAATAAACCTAAAAATAAAGCCAGTGATTCAAGCTATCAGCATTGTCAGAACAAGGACAGATCTTCTAGTGCCACCTATATAACATATTCAAAATGTCTGTAATATTATCAGGCAATCATTCACCTGAACATTGTTATAACTATGAATTCACATGATACGTTGTGATTAAAGATAATAATGAAGTCCAAAGCACAAACAGGCTTACGGTGTATTATTGCCCCCTACTGTCCACAAAGAGAACACATGTATCTAGCTTCCAGCTTTGTTTTCCTCAAGTACTGAAAGATGCTTTTATATACTTGCTCTGATTGACAGCATACTTCCAGCATTTGAATCTCCCATCTAAATGCCGTCCCGTTTCAAATTGTCTGCCCTTCCTTGTCCATCACTTCCCCTTGGATTTGGACTGAATCTCTGTTTTCCCCAGAGGAAAATCTAAGCCCACCCCCTCTTCAGACAGCACAGCTTTCTCTTACTGTCTACAATATATTATACCAGACCAATAAGAAAGAACCTACACAGAGTTACATTAAGCTGTCTCTCCAAACATCTGATGCTTGGGATATGAATGTTTGTACTACATCAAATAATTAAAGAAAAAGGCAATGTGAAATAAATGTTTTTATTCAATGGATAACACAGATAATGTTAAAAAATAAACAAATATGGAACAATTTATACAAACATTTCTGGGACTTGCATCAACATATTTACATTGGGAACATTTGGCCAGAGTGCTTAACCATTATATAGCATTTTTAAGGAATAACCCATCATCCATAATCATATTGATCATATTTCATTCATTCAGTCCAACAGTCCACTTTAATCCACCTCCTCAATGGTGGGCCCCTGGGAGCCAGCTCTGGCCTGCTCTCCACAGCTGCTTGCTGCCCCCCCCTGCTGGTACAGCCTGGAGATGATGGGGTTACACAGCTTCTCCAGCTCCTTCAGCTGGTGTTGGTACTCCTCTTTCTCCGCTAGCTGGTTGTTCTCCAGCCAGAGGATGGCCTGCTCACACATCTCCTCCACCTTCTTCTTGTCCTCCTCACTCACTTTGTCCTTCAGGCGGTCCTCCTGCAGGCTGCTCTTTATGTTGAAGACGTAGGACTCCAGGGCGTTCTTGGCCGCTATCTTCTCCCTCTGTTGCTCGTCCTCCACTTTGTATTTGTCTGCGTCCTGCACCATCCTCTCGATGTCCTCCTTGCTCAGGCGCCCCTTGTCGTTAGTGATGGTGATCTTGTTCTGTTTCCCCGTGCTCTTGTCTACCGCAGCCACGTTCAGGATGCCGTCTGCGTCCATGTCAAAGGTGACCTCGATCTGAGGAACCCCTCTCGGAGCGGGCGGGATTCCCGACAGCTCAAACTTTCCCAGCAGGTTGTTGTCCTTGGTCATGGCTCTCTCGCCTTCGAAGACCTGGATCAGGACCCCGGGCTGGTTGACTGTGTAGGTGCTGAATGTCTGGTTCTGTTTAGTGGGGATGGTGGTGTTCCGTTTGATCAGGGGCGTCATGACTCCTCCGGCCGTCTCAATGCCCAGGGACAGGGGCGCCACATCCAGGAGCAGCACGTCCTGGACGTTCGCCGACGTGTCGCCGCTGAGAATGGCGGCCTGCACGGCGGCACCGTAAGCTACCGCTTCGTCTGGGTTAATGCTCTTGTTGAGCTCCCTGCCATTGAACAAGTCCTGCAGGAGTTTCTGGACCTTAGGGATGCGCGTGGAGCCTCCCACCAGGACAATGTCGTGGATCTGGCTCTTGTCCATCTTGGCGTCCCTCAGAGCTTTCTCCACGGGTTCCAGGGTTCCCCTGAAGAGGTCTGAGCACAACTCCTCGAAGCGAGCCCTGGTGATGGAGGTGTAGAAGTCGGTGCCCTCGTACAGAGAATCGATCTCGATGCCGGCCTGGGAGCTGGACGACAGGGTTCTCTTGGCTCTCTCACAAGCTGTGCGCAGCCTCCTCAAAGCCCTCTTGTTTTGGCCGATGTCCTTCTTGAACTTCCTTTTGAACTCCTCCACAAAGTGGTTGACCAAGCGGTTGTCAAAGTCCTCTCCCCCCAGATGAGTGTCTCCAGCCGTGGACTTCACCTCAAAGACGCCATCTTCGATGCTCAGGACGGACACGTCGAAGGTGCCCCCGCCCAGGTCAAAGATCAGGACGTTGCGTTCGCTGCTCTTGCTTTTTTCCAGACCGTAGGCGATGGCGGCCGCCGTCGGTTCATTGATGATCCTCAGGACGTTAAGGCCGGCGATGACTCCTGCGTCCTTGGTGGCCTGGCGTTGGGAGTCGTTGAAGTAGGCTGGAACCGTGATGACGGCGTTAGACACCTTCTGACCCAGGTAGGCCTCGGCGATCTCCTTCATCTTCACCAGGACCATGGAGGAGACCTCCTCGGGGTAGAAGGACTTGTTCTCCCCCTTGTGCTCCACCTGGATTTTGGGCTTTCCTGCGTCGCTCGTCACCGTGAAAGGCCAGTACTTCATGTCCGCCTGCACCACAGCATCGTCAAACTTTCGGCCAATCAGGCGCTTGGCGTCGAACACGGTGTTGTTGGGGTTCATGGCCACCTGGTTCTTGGCCGCGTCTCCGATCAGTCTCTCGGTGTCTGTGAACGCCACGTAGCTGGGGGTGGTCCGGTTGCCCTGGTCGTTGGCTATGATCTCCACTTTCCCATGCTGGAACACCCCCACGCAGGAGTAGGTGGTGCCCAGGTCAATACCAACCGCTATACCCTTAGCACCACTCATCTTGCTCAGGATGGCTGTCTGGGGTTAACAGATAAAAAAAGGATTACAAACTACAATTTTGTGTTTAGAAAGCCAACACTGAAAATAATGTTTTAAGTTAAATAATTATGTAATCTCTAAAGATGTATAGAGTAAGAAGCAGTAAGTATGTAGTTAGAATCTATGTCTGGACAATAACGTCTCAGATAAATATTTGTAGGCGTTATAGTTATATTCATAGACACAATACAACTGAGCTCAACTTATGTTTTAATTTAAATGTGTTTAGTTTGGCTTCAAAATTGCCTACAATTTGATTAAAATACGAACGCGTGAAAGGGTTCATTTGAACGCTAGTAAATAAAATAAAATAAACGGTTGAAGTATACATTTAAATATACGCTGTCCTATTCTCCTATGCGTCATGAGCAGATTGTAGCGTAGCCTTACTTCTTGTTGTTCAAGGTTCCGTGTAGAAAAGCACCCCTGCTGTCTTTCTTCCCTTCTCTGTGTTCGCTGTTGGGATCAGATCTCTCCTTTCTCTGTCAGAGTTCTCCTCTGATCAACATTATATATGCGTCTCTCTGCCTTCTGGACGCTTCTCGACGCTTCGCTCCGTCTGGCCAATAGGAGCGGCGAGCGAGGTTTTGGTTTCCGTTGTGGTGACGTCACCGCCCTCGTTTCTAAGTCGTCACCGAACGTTCCAGATTCGTCTGGAATATTCGGGAATATTAAATAATGTCCGGGAATATTGAGGGGAATTTAGGCGTGTTCTATGCTGTGATTTAGCTTAACATTTTAGCGGAATTTAACTCCTTAAGTTTAACGTGTGTGTGTGTGTGTGTGTGTGTGTGTGTGTGTGTGTGTGTGTGTGTGTGTGTGTGTGTGTGTGTGTGTGTGTGTGTGTGTGTGTGTGTGTGTGTGTGTGTGTGTGTGTGTGTGTGTGTGCACTTGTCTTTATAACAAACGAGGACAACTTTAGGATAACATACTTCAATATCAGGACTCCCAGCATCCATTTAAACTATCCCCCTCCCGTTAAGCTAACGTTAGCTAGTTATGAATGCCGGATACTATCATATAACTACTTACTAGAATATTTTCTATCATTAATATCACTACGTTTGTTTTTGTTTCCATTTATGACAGCTGGGAAGGTGTGAAGCAAGTGGACAGACAGGTGACGAAGTACTGGAGTGACTCCTGCGTCCAGGCTGAGCCAGTAGCTCTGAGAGACTGAGACTGGGCTGTGATGAAATACTATATTCACAACAGAGTCGTAGCATTAAAAAGGAAGATGAATAGATAGAACTAGAGCATGCTAACTGTGGCTCAGCTACAATTCTATTTCAGTTTAAACTAAAATAATCAATTTGAGTGGGTGCTTCTTGCAACAGGTCCCATGTATGGTAACTTGCATTAATGTGAATGTGATGTCAACTCTTGACTTTATTTTGACTGGTTAGCTGAACATACTGTGCACTGGCATATGTCATATAAGCTGGAAGCTTTAATAGAAGGTACATTTATAAAGTTAAACGTCTTTAAATATTAAAAAAGTTATTTTACATTTTTACACAATTTGAGATGCCCTTTTTAATTGTACCAATTGGTAGTTAGGTTCTAAGTGGACTAAGAATGATTTTTAGTTTTTACTCTTAGCTATTAGTCATAATTGGGGACTGGAAAGCACAACTCGCATATTTAGCAATTAAAAGTAAGAAAGGCATTAAGTGTTCCATCCTTTTTATCACATGAACGTTTACCACAAAATTCACAAGTAGACTGACCACATGAGCAATGTCCCTTTATAAGTAAGCTTTTTCAAATCTCTGAACAGCTCAGTTTTACTATGTTGTATAAACATGAATATCTATAAGCATTTTTTAAATTTAACGCTTGTGTCCCATAACTTTGCATTAACTTAAAAGCATTTGAACCATCATTCAACCATATTTCATTGCTAACCAAAATAAACCTAAAAATAAAGCCAGTGATTCAAGCTATCAGCATTGTCAGAACAAGGACAGATCTTCTAGTGCCACCTATATAACATATTCAAAATGTCTGTAATATTATCAGGCAATCATTCACCTGAACATTGTTATAACTATGAATTCACATGATACGTTGTGATTAAAGATAATAATGAAGTCCAAAGCACAAACAGGCTTACGGTGTATTATTGCCCCCTACTGTCCACAAAGAGAACACATGTATCTAGCTTCCAGCTTTGTTTTCCTCAAGTACTGAAAGATGCTTTTATATACTTGCTCTGATTGACAGCATACTTCCAGCATTTGAATCTCCCATCTAAATGCCGTCCCGTTTCAAATTGTCTGCCCTTCCTTGTCCATCACTTCCCCTTGGATTTGGACTGAATCTCTGTTTTCCCCAGAGGAAAATCTAAGCCCACCCCCTCTTCAGACAGCACAGCTTTCTCTTACTGTCTACAATATATTATACCAGACCAATAAGAAAGAACCTACACAGAGTTACATTAAGCTGTCTCTCCAAACATCTGATGCTTGGGATATGAATGTTTGTACTACATCAAATAATTAAAGAAAAAGGCAATGTGAAATAAATGTTTTTATTCAATGGATAACACAGATAATGTTAAAAAATAAACAAATATGAAACAATTTATACAAACATTTCTGGGACTTGCATCAACATATTTACATTGGGAACATTTGGCCAGAGTGCTTAACCATTATATAGCATTTTTAAGGAATAACCCATCATCCATAATCATATTGATCATATTTCATTCATTCAGTCCAACAGTCCACTTTAATCCACCTCCTCAATGGTGGGCCCCTGGGAGCCAGCTCTGGCCTGCTCTCCACAGCTGCTTGCTGCCCCCCCCTGCTGGTACAGCCTGGAGATGATGGGGTTACACAGCTTCTCCAGCTCCTTCAGCTGGTGTTGGTACTCCTCTTTCTCCGCTAGCTGGTTGTTCTCCAGCCAGAGGATGGCCTGCTCACACATCTCCTCCACCTTCTTCTTGTCCTCCTCACTCACTTTGTCCTTCAGGCGGTCCTCCTGCAGGCTGCTCTTTATGTTGAAGACGTAGGACTCCAGGGCGTTCTTGGCCGCTATCTTCTCCCTCTGTTGCTCGTCCTCCACTTTGTATTTGTCTGCGTCCTGCACCATCCTCTCGATGTCCTCCTTGCTCAGGCGCCCCTTGTCGTTAGTGATGGTGATCTTGTTCTGTTTCCCCGTGCTCTTGTCTACCGCAGCCACGTTCAGGATGCCGTCTGCGTCCATGTCAAAGGTGACCTCGATCTGAGGAACCCCTCTCGGAGCGGGCGGGATTCCCGACAGCTCAAACTTTCCCAGCAGGTTGTTGTCCTTGGTCATGGCTCTCTCGCCTTCGAAGACCTGGATCAGGACCCCGGGCTGGTTGACTGTGTAGGTGCTGAATGTCTGGTTCTGTTTAGTGGGGATGGTGGTGTTCCGTTTGATCAGGGGCGTCATGACTCCTCCGGCCGTCTCAATGCCCAGGGACAGGGGCGCCACATCCAGGAGCAGCACGTCCTGGACGTTCGCCGACGTGTCGCCGCTGAGAATGGCGGCCTGCACGGCGGCACCGTAAGCTACCGCTTCGTCTGGGTTAATGCTCTTGTTGAGCTCCCTGCCATTGAACAAGTCCTGCAGGAGTTTCTGGACCTTAGGGATGCGCGTGGAGCCTCCCACCAGGACAATGTCGTGGATCTGGCTCTTGTCCATCTTGGCGTCCCTCAGAGCTTTCTCCACGGGTTCCAGGGTTCCCCTGAAGAGGTCTGAGCACAACTCCTCGAAGCGAGCCCTGGTGATGGAGGTGTAGAAGTCGGTGCCCTCGTACAGAGAATCGATCTCGATGCCGGCCTGGGAGCTGGACGACAGGGTTCTCTTGGCTCTCTCACAAGCTGTGCGCAGCCTCCTCAAAGCCCTCTTGTTTTGGCCGATGTCCTTCTTGAACTTCCTTTTGAACTCCTCCACAAAGTGGTTGACCAAGCGGTTGTCAAAGTCCTCTCCCCCCAGATGAGTGTCTCCAGCCGTGGACTTCACCTCAAAGACGCCATCTTCGATGCTCAGGACGGACACGTCGAAGGTGCCCCCGCCCAGGTCAAAGATCAGGACGTTGCGTTCGCTGCTCTTGCTTTTTTCCAGACCGTAGGCGATGGCGGCCGCCGTCGGTTCATTGATGATCCTCAGGACGTTAAGGCCGGCGATGACTCCTGCGTCCTTGGTGGCCTGGCGTTGGGAGTCGTTGAAGTAGGCTGGAACCGTGATGACGGCGTTAGACACCTTCTGACCCAGGTAGGCCTCGGCGATCTCCTTCATCTTCACCAGGACCATGGAGGAGACCTCCTCGGGGTAGAAGGACTTGTTCTCCCCCTTGTGCTCCACCTGGATTTTGGGCTTTCCTGCGTCGCTCGTCACCGTGAAAGGCCAGTACTTCATGTCCGCCTGCACCACAGCATCGTCAAACTTTCGGCCAATCAGGCGCTTGGCGTCGAACACGGTGTTGTTGGGGTTCATGGCCACCTGGTTCTTGGCCGCGTCTCCGATCAGTCTCTCGGTGTCTGTGAACGCCACGTAGCTGGGGGTGGTCCGGTTGCCCTGGTCGTTGGCTATGATCTCCACTTTCCCATGCTGGAACACCCCCACGCAGGAGTAGGTGGTGCCCAGGTCAATACCAACCGCTATACCCTTAGCACCACTCATCTTGCTCAGGATGGCTGTCTGGGGTTAACAGATAAAAAAAGGATTACAAACTACAATTTTGTGTTTAGAAAGCCAACACTGAAAATAATGTTTTAAGTTAAATAATTATGTAATCTCTAAAGATGTATAGAGTAAGAAGCAGTAAGTATGTAGTTAGAATCTATGTCTGGACAATAACGTCTCAGATAAATATTTGTAGGCGTTATAGTTATATTCATAGACACAATACAACTGAGCTCAACTTATGTTTTAATTTAAATGTGTTTAGTTTGGCTTCAAAATTGCCTACAATTTGATTAAAATACGAACGCGTGAAAGGGTTCATTTGAACGCTAGTAAATAAAATAAAATAAACGGTTGAAGTATACATTTAAATATACGCTGTCCTATTCTCCTATGCGTCATGAGCAGATTGTAGCGTAGCCTTACTTCTTGTTGTTCAAGGTTCCGTGTAGAAAAGCACCCCTGCTGTCTTTCTTCCCTTCTCTGTGTTCGCTGTTGGGATCAGATCTCTCCTTTCTCTGTCAGAGTTCTCCTCTGATCAACATTATATATGCGTCTCTCTGCCTTCTGGACGCTTCTCGACGCTTCGCTCCGTCTGGCCAATAGGAGCGGCGAGCGAGGTTTTGGTTTCCGTTGTGGTGACGTCACCGCCCTCGTTTCTAAGTCGTCACCGAACGTTCCAGATTCGTCTGGAATATTCGGGAATATTAAATAATGTCCGGGAATATTGAGTGGAATTTAGGCGTGTTCTATGCTGTGATTTAGCTTAACATTTTAGAGGAATTTAACTCCTTAAGTTTAACGTGTGTGTGTGTGTGTGTGTGTGTGTGTGTGTGTGTGTGTGTGTGTGTGTGTGTGTGTGTGTGTGTGTGTGTGTGTGTGTGTGTGTGTGTGTGTGTGTGTGTGTGTGTGTGTGTGTGTGTGTGTGCACTTGTCTTTATAACAAACGAGGACAACTTTAGGATAACATACTTCAATATCAGGACTCCCAGCATCCATTTAAACTATCCCCCTCCCGTTAAGCTAACGTTAGCTAGTTATGAATGCCGGATACTATCATATAACTACTTACTAGAATATTTTCTATCATTAATATCACTACGTTTGTTTTTGTTTCCATTTATGACAGCTGGGAAGGTGTGAAGCAAGTGGACAGACAGGTGACGAAGTACTGGAGTGCGTCCAGGCTGAGCCAGTAGCTCTGAGAGACAGAGACTGGGCTGTGATGAAATACTATATTCACAACAGAGTCGTAGCATTAAAAAGGAAGATGAATAGATAGAACTAGAGCATGCTAACTGTGGCTCAGCTACAATTATATTTCAGTTTAAACTAAAATAATCTATTTGAGTGGGTGCTTCTTGCAACAGGTCCCATGTATGGTAACTTGCATTAATGTGAATGTGATGTCAACTCTTGACTTTATTTTGACTGGTTAGCTGAACATACTGTGCACTGGTATATGTCATATAAGCTGGAAGCTTTAATAGAAGGTACATTTATAAAGTTAAACGTCTTTAAATATTAAAAAAGTTATTTTACATTTTTACACAATTTGAGATGCCCTTTTTAATTGTACCAATTGGTAGTTAGGTTCTAAGTGGACTAAGAATGATTTTTAGTTTTTACTCTTAGCTATTAGTCATAATTGGGGACTGGAAAGCACAACTCGCATATTTAGCAATTAATAAAAGTAAGAAAGGCATTAAGTGTTCCATCCTTTTTATCACATGAACGTTTACCACAAAATTCACAAGTAGACTGACCACATGAGCAATGTCCCTTTATAAGTAAGCTTTTTCAAATCTCTGAACAGCTCAGTTTTACTATGTTGTATAAACATGAATATCTATAAGCATTTTTTAAATTTAACGCTTGTGTCCCATAACTTTGCATTAACTTAAAAGCATTTGAACCATCATTCAACCATATTTCATTGCTAACCAAAATAAACCTAAAAATAAAGCCAGTGATTCAAGCTATCAGCATTGTCAGAACAAGGACAGATCTTCTAGTGCCACCTATATAACATATTCAAAATGTCTGTAATATTATCAGGCAATCATTCACCTGAACATTGTTATAACTATGAATTCACATGATACGTTGTGATTAAAGATAATAATGAAGTCCAAAGCACAAACAGGCTTACGGTATATTATTGCCCCCTACTGTCCACAAAGAGAACACATGTATCTAGCTTCCAGCTTTGTTTTCCTCAAGTACTGAAAGATGCTTTTATATACTTGCTCTGATTGACAGCATACTTCCAGCATTTGAATCTCCCATCTAAATGCCGTCCCGTTTCAAATTGTCTGCCCTTCCTTGTCCATCACTTCCCCTTGGATTTGGACTGAATCTCTGTTTTCCCCAGAGGAAAATCTAAGCCCACCCCCTCTTCAGACAGCACAGCTTTCTCTTACTGTCTACAATATATTATACCAGACCAATAAGAAAGAACCTACACAGAGTTACATTAAGCTGTCTCTCCAAACATCTGATGCTTGGGATATGAATGTTTGTACTACATCAAATAATTAAAGAAAAAGGCAATGTGAAATAAATGTTTTTATTCAATGGATAACACAGATAATGTTAAAAAATAAACAAATATGAAACAATTTATACAAACATTTCTGGGACTTGCATCAACATATTTACATTGGGAACATTTGGCCAGAGTGCTTAACCATTATATAGCATTTTTAAGGAATAACCCATCATCCATAATCATATTGATCATATTTCATTCATTCAGTCCAACAGTCCACTTTAATCCACCTCCTCAATGGTGGGCCCCTGGGAGCCAGCTCTGGCCTGCTCTCCACAGCTGCTTGCTGCCCCCCCCTGCTGGTACAGCCTGGAGATGATGGGGTTACACAGCTTCTCCAGCTCCTTCAGCTGGTGTTGGTACTCCTCTTTCTCCGCTAGCTGGTTGTTCTCCAGCCAGAGGATGGCCTGCTCACACATCTCCTCCACCTTCTTCTTGTCCTCCTCACTCACTTTGTCCTTCAGGCGGTCCTCCTGCAGGCTGCTCTTTATGTTGAAGACGTAGGACTCCAGGGCGTTCTTGGCCGCTATCTTCTCCCTCTGTTGCTCGTCCTCCACTTTGTATTTGTCTGCGTCCTGCACCATCCTCTCGATGTCCTCCTTGCTCAGGCGCCCCTTGTCGTTAGTGATGGTGATCTTGTTCTGTTTCCCCGTGCTCTTGTCTACCGCAGCCACGTTCAGGATGCCGTCTGCGTCCATGTCAAAGGTGACCTCGATCTGAGGAACCCCTCTCGGAGCGGGCGGGATTCCCGACAGCTCAAACTTTCCCAGCAGGTTGTTGTCCTTGGTCATGGCTCTCTCGCCTTCGAAGACCTGGATCAGGACCCCGGGCTGGTTGACTGTGTAGGTGCTGAATGTCTGGTTCTGTTTAGTGGGGATGGTGGTGTTCCGTTTGATCAGGGGCGTCATGACTCCTCCGGCCGTCTCAATGCCCAGGGACAGGGGCGCCACATCCAGGAGCAGCACGTCCTGGACGTTCGCCGACGTGTCGCCGCTGAGAATGGCGGCCTGCACGGCGGCACCGTAAGCTACCGCTTCGTCTGGGTTAATGCTCTTGTTGAGCTCCCTGCCATTGAACAAGTCCTGCAGGAGTTTCTGGACCTTAGGGATGCGCGTGGAGCCTCCCACCAGGACAATGTCGTGGATCTGGCTCTTGTCCATCTTGGCGTCCCTCAGAGCTTTCTCCACGGGTTCCAGGGTTCCCCTGAAGAGGTCTGAGCACAACTCCTCGAAGCGAGCCCTGGTGATGGAGGTGTAGAAGTCGGTGCCCTCGTACAGAGAATCGATCTCGATGCCGGCCTGGGAGCTGGACGACAGGGTTCTCTTGGCTCTCTCACAAGCTGTGCGCAGCCTCCTCAAAGCCCTCTTGTTTTGGCCGATGTCCTTCTTGAACTTCCTTTTGAACTCCTCCACAAAGTGGTTGACCAAGCGGTTGTCAAAGTCCTCTCCCCCCAGATGAGTGTCTCCAGCCGTGGACTTCACCTCAAAGACGCCATCTTCGATGCTCAGGACGGACACGTCGAAGGTGCCCCCGCCCAGGTCAAAGATCAGGACGTTGCGTTCGCTGCTCTTGCTTTTTTCCAGACCGTAGGCGATGGCGGCCGCCGTCGGTTCATTGATGATCCTCAGGACGTTAAGGCCGGCGATGACTCCTGCGTCCTTGGTGGCCTGGCGTTGGGAGTCGTTGAAGTAGGCTGGAACCGTGATGACGGCGTTAGACACCTTCTGACCCAGGTAGGCCTCGGCGATCTCCTTCATCTTCACCAGGACCATGGAGGAGACCTCCTCGGGGTAGAAGGACTTGTTCTCCCCCTTGTGCTCCACCTGGATTTTGGGCTTTCCTGCGTCGCTCGTCACCGTGAAAGGCCAGTACTTCATGTCCGCCTGCACCACAGCATCGTCAAACTTTCGGCCAATCAGGCGCTTGGCGTCGAACACGGTGTTGTTGGGGTTCATGGCCACCTGGTTCTTGGCCGCGTCTCCGATCAGTCTCTCGGTGTCTGTGAACGCCACGTAGCTGGGGGTGGTCCGGTTGCCCTGGTCGTTGGCTATGATCTCCACTTTCCCATGCTGGAACACCCCCACGCAGGAGTAGGTGGTGCCCAGGTCAATACCAACCGCTATACCCTTAGCACCACTCATCTTGCTCAGGATGGCTGTCTGGGGTTAACAGATTAAAAAAAATAAGCATTAGAAACTAGAATTTTGGAGTTCATAAAGCCAACAATGAAAATAATGTTGACAGTGAAGTTAGGTTAAGTTAAGTCAAATAATGATGTAATGTACAAAGATGTCTAGAGTAAGAAGTATATAGTGAAAATATATGTCTGGCCCATAAGATCTCAGATAAATATTTGCAGGCATTACGATTATATTCATAGACAGAATACTACTGATCTCAATTTAAAATGTGTTTAGTTTGGCTTCAATATAACCAATAATTTCATTAAAATACTAACATGTAAAAATGTTTAAAAGGGTACTTACTGTTTGCTGTTCAATGTTCCGTGTAGAAAAGCACCCCTGCTGTCTTTCTTCCCTTCTCTGTGTTCGCTGTTGGGATCAGATCTCTCCTTTCTCTGTCAGAGTTCTCCTCTGATCAACATTATATATGCGTCTCTCTGCCTTCTGGACGCTTCTCGACGCTTCGCTCCGTCTGGCCAATGGGAGCGGCGAGCGAGGTTTTGGTTTCCGTTGTGGTGACGTCACCGCCCTCGTTTCTGAGTCGTCACCGAACGTTCCAGATTCTTCCAGAATATTCGGGAATGTTTTAGAATATTGGAGAATTTCGAAGATTATAAATAAACTAGGCGTGTTTTAGCTTCAGTTTTTTGCGGAAATTGATCACTTCATTTTATGAATACATATACTTCTATCAATCCATCTTGTTGTACTGTCTCTGTGTTTGTGCTCCTTTTACGTTATTGAATACACCTTCATGTACAATGCACTCGTCACTTGTAGAAGTCCATGGTAGAAGTACAACTAAATACATACAAAATGTGGGGTTTATTTTTTTCTTTATCACCAACAAAGGAACCATGAGTTCAACATTAACAACAAAAAGAGGGAGGGTATAGTATAGTGGGTTGGGTTGAAAGGTTCTGGGTTCAAACCCCAATGTTCAAAGATGACCTGTAGCCTTATGTGCACCCGCTAAATGACAAAATAACAACAAAATGCAGGTCAGGTCCTCTCTGACGTCAGCTGTCAGCGGACGTAACGCGAGAAAAATACACGGCTGGCCCACCTCTCTGTACTCTCGCGAGAGGAGGGCCAGTACGAGAAGAACGGACACAGGCAAGGCACAGCAATATTCATATTTAGCAACAACAACAAGCATTATTAATTGATTATTTGCGTTAACTATGATGAAGATGGAGAAAATCATGGCGCAATTTCACTGAAACGCCAGATTGGAGTTACGCGAAATACAAAATACAGGTATAGAGTGCAGATACATGCATTGTTATGGGAGCAAATCTTGCTGGTTTATTAATAGCGAGCTAGCGGGCTAGCTAGCGTCTCATTAGCGCATCTCTTAAAGAACCTTTTCCTTTTTTTGATTTAAATACGAATATTTTTGGTTGCCTAAAGTTCACTAGATCCCGATGGCTGCTGCTGTTTGCGTTAGTTAGCGCAAAGCAGCACGTTTAGATGTGCGGTAAACACGGCAAGGTAATGCTGTGTAGCTGTTATTAGCTAGCTAGCGTTACACGTCTTAAAGAAAGCTGATAAAAAAAACACACATATTCGATTACACATACAAGTTAGTGAATGGTTGCGACCCACTGACCATGCGTTATTCATCTGTAATAACCCGACCTATCCTCTGCTCCGCTGTGTGTTCGTTCAATGTAACCTGCTGCTTCATCTAATCACTACTCCCTCTTTATCGTTACAGCGGGGTCCCAACACGTAGAATGGTGAGTACAATATCATCATTACGGTCAAAAATACCCGTTTCATACTTTGAATGGTAGACCATCTTGGCAAACGAGCGTGTTTGGACGTTTTAGCCAGTTGCATAGATAAACCCATCTGTGTTCACCCTGAAGCAGTAACATAATCTATGGTGATCTGATGTATTTTGTGTTTACTGTGATTTCCCCACAGGCTGTATCTGTCCTCTGTGTGTGTGGTCCTCTGTAAGGACAGAGTTGGCCTAGGAATCCCATCTTACTGTCCCTTTCGTCCACTCACTCTATAATAACAGACACATTTTCCTGTTAAAACTATACTCATATTTTAGAAGATAATGTAGTACCGAGCGTGGTCTTGCAGAACACCTGGCCCTCTCCTGCCCTTGTGGCTGTGTTGCGGGGCATTCCAACAATTAATCTTTAAACGGAAATGAAGGCAACACAAGAGATCACACCCACATGTAAATTACTAGACGGATGTGCTGTGTTTACCCCTGTTCCACTATCCCAGCTGTGCAAGCCCTCTGCACTGTCCTCACCAGTCTGAAGTGATTGGATCCGCCCTTGTTCAATCACAGCAACTGGCCAATCAGGAGAATGAACGGCTCACTCCTGACCCCACCCAGCCCCCGGGCAGCCAGCTCCTCCCTGCCTCCATCCCCATCTCCTTCCCCTCCCTCCCCCTCTCTCCTCCCCCTCTCCTCCAGACCACCTCCCCTTCCTCCCCTCATCAGCCCACCCCCCCAGGGCCCTACCTCCTCTCTTTCCGACACACCCACCCCCTCCCCCTCCCCGTGTCTCAGCTGGACCGAGTTTTGTGAGCTACACGCCCGTGTCGCTGCTGGCGACTTCGCCCGCCACTTCCGGGCGTTCCTCCAGGAGAACCCCCACTACTCTCCTGATGCAGCCGGGGCCTTCTGCCGCCGTTTCACAGACCGATTCGTCCGCCACTTCCAGAGCGAGCTGGAGGGGGCCGGCCCACCCAACTGTGTCTCCGGTAGGGAGGACATGGGGAGCTGGGCTCCCCAGACAGACACCCCCTCCCTGGAGGAGGAAGTGGTCTGTCTGCTGCCTCCGCCCGGGGCCCCCGGGGGCCTGCCGCGGCCCGGGGCCAAGCAACCCCCTGCCCGGCTGGTGCTGGAGCACCGTGGAGGAGACCGCTTCCAGGACTCATACGCACACACCCAGATGCTCCCTCCTTCCTCCTCCTCCTCTTGTTCCTCCTCTGTTGGTGGGAACAACGGGCGGCGGGAAGAGAGAGGAGGCGTGGCGGCCGGGAGCGAGGAGGCCCCGGTAGAGGAGGAGGAAGAGGAGGAAGAGGAGGACAGCTGGCTAGGTGGGGTGCCCGTTGGTGAGGACGGCGAACATCAAGACGAGAGAGAGGTGGAGTCTGCTGAGGACAATGCCGACTCCTCCCTCTCCTCTCAGATCCCTCCTCCCTTCTCGACCACGCCTCCTCCGGGCTCCAAGGGCAACGGCACGCAGAGTGTATCCAAGAGCAAGCTGAAGAAGCGCTTCTCGCTGCGCAGTGTGGGCCGCAGCGTGCGCGGTAGTGTCCGCGGCATCCTCCACTGGCGGAGTTCCTCTAGTGACGCGCCCCAGAGCCCCCTCCCCTCCAGCTACAGCTACACCATGGGGGTCCACGACGCGGCCACCTCCTCCAGCAAACGGACCTCCGGCACGCAGCCACCCACGCCCACCTCCTCCATGCCCGTCTCCCTCTCCCTACCGCTGTCCCTGCCCCACTCTTCCTCCTCCTCGCTGCCGCCCTCTTCCTCCAGCAGCGCGACCTCCCTCTCTCTCTCCGAGGCGGCCCGCGACCGCCGCCGCAGCAACGGCGAGGGCGGGGAAAAGGAGAAGTGGAGCCACCGGCTGGAGAAGCTGAGGCTGTCCCGCTCGCCTCCGCCCTCTGTAGGCCTCCCCGGCTCGGCCTCTCTGCCCCCCAGCAGTGCGGGGGCTTCCTCCCTCGGAGCCTCCTCCCTGGGGCCTGCCCGGCGAACCGGCCGGCTGGTGAGGGAGGGCGGGGTCAGCGTCAGCACCACCGGCGACGAGTTGGTGGCGAGCCACGGCTTCCCGGGCTTCTCCTTCGGCCTGCTTCACCACTCCGCCACCGTTACCGATGGCAACGGGGCCTCAGGCCAGGCCACGCCCACGCCGGCTCTAACCAGCGGAGGGGGCGTGCTCTGGAGGGGCGGCCGCTGGCACAAGTGTCGGCTGGTTCTGAAGGAGAGGGAGAAGGAGGGGGCCGAGCGGGGGGAGGAGTACTACCTGGAGCTCTTCATCCCTCCCAAGGTCAGTCTCCTTCTGGACACACAATACCCTAACTCTGAAGACCCTTGGAACCCTCCTAATCAGATAACGATAAAGATGAATAGTTATTGTTACAGTATATCGCTATGGGTTTGATTTGTATTATTTATCTTCATCGTCCTCATCTTTTAATCTTTATCGTTGGCAGTGGGGACTCTGCCGTCCAGATAAATACAGGACAATATTTGTTTTATGCTTATCTCTAGCTGATCCTGCGACGGTAGCCCTTAACCCTTAGAACCCTTAGAATACAGCCATAAAAGTAAGCAATAACACTACTATAGTATTTATATTACTATTGTAATACAATACTGAGTCTTTATTGTTATATTAATAATGCATTAACAATACATAACAAATACACAAGCAATACATTATAACATTATTAATAATAATACAATGCATTTCATTTAGAATTGCTGAAGCGCATGTTGTGTATCCATGTTGTGTGTCTCTTATGGACATAGCAGGCATTGGGGTAGGCATGGGATAACCTTAGTAGAGCTTGTCATTATAATGTTCCATCCCTCAGAACCTTTTAATTTTAAGTGCAGGAAATTGGATCACCTCCCTGCAATTAAGCTATTTTAGCTGTGTCATGATGTATCATGATATTTAATATATTGTGATAAGCAATATCCTATATGATTATCATATGATACATGTATGATATATTCATAGATAAAGGCTGGCCTTTTACCAAATATAATCCTAATACCGGTTAATAAGTATTAATATGGAGTATTGGATGAGCTGAAAGAGAACTGTTTCCAAGCTGTATTTCAGTATCAGTAATGTTTCTTAGTGACCACATGATGAAGCCTCTTCCCCCTTATTCAAGTTTATGAACATTATGAACTTACATTACATTAGTCATTTAGCAGACACTTTTATCCAAAGCGACATACATGATTCTTCCATGTTTGAAGACCCTCCTGTATTGTATCTTTCTTCCACCACCAAAGAAGAAATTTTCGCACATCCAAAATGCTAAATTTGTCTTGAAAACCAAGTCAATAATGCGCTTCACTTGATCTACAAATGAAGATTCAACAGTTCACAAGACAATTTGATTTCATTTTTCATTCATAAATATGTATGTGTTTATACATCATTGCACATTAATTCAAATGGCAGAGGCCCAAAAACACACCTGCAATAACAGCTTATTGCCATAGGTGCCGCCAAAGAGAAACAAAAACAGAAATCTTCAACATTGGCACTTTAACTCCAATACTCTAACGTTATTTAAACAATGTTTCTCCGGGCCTTTAACTTATATGAACTGTGTTGTTCAGGTCTCAAACTTAAATAGTTAAATAAATGGTGTCCTCCAGGTGTCTAGCTTTAATTAAACTATGTCCTTCAGGTCTCTCACTTAATTCAAATTTTCCTCCAGGCCTCTAAGCCCAGAGTGACTGTGGCCTGCTGTTCCATCGTGGACGTGAGAAGCACCACAGCCCTGGAGGTCCCAGACAAGGAGAACACCTTCCTCCTGCAGGTATCCTCCTCCCCTCCCCTTCCTTCTACAGGTCACCTCTGCTTTGAAATGTAGTATTTTAATATTCTAATATCTGGACCCCCACCTCTCTCTGTCTCTCTGTCTGTGTGTGGTGTGTCTCTCAGCTGGAAGGGGCGGTACAGTACGTGATCGAAACACGGGATGCTGTGCAGATGAGGGCATGGCTTAGTGACATCAGGAATGGCATCTGTCTGAGGTAGCCTGGCAACGGGGACATCAAAGAGTTCATCTGTTTATCTGTCAAATTCCTTATCTGGGAACTAATGACAAAAGCTCCCTTATAGTGTAAAGTTGTTTGTTTGTAACGTTGTGTGTATTACGAAGTTGGGTGTGTGTGTGTGTGTGTAAAGTTGTGTTGTGTGTTTTGTCTCTGCTAGTGAGCAGCAGGAGGAGGGGGAGGGGCGGTGTGGGGCCCAGCTGGACATCAGTGGCACGCCGGAGTTTGGCGATCGCCTGTCTCAAGGTGAGTCTGCTGCTTGCTCCAGCAGCCAATCACAGCACTGCTCTGCCTGCCAGGGCAGGCTCAGAGGCCTGATGTGATTGGTTACTGTATGTTGTCCCCATTTTACCACCACGTGTGATAAGCCGTTCCAAACTATTTACAAATCTACTCTACTATAGTTAGGACCTATCATACATCCATCCATCATATGATGGATGGATCTACCAGCGTACCCAGTGGACTGTGCCAACTAGTAGACTGATCTATCCATCAGACATCTGGGTGGACACTCCCACTTGTGATGTCACAAACGGGTAGGTTTTGAAATGACTTGCAATAGCTCATTAACATCACACCTGGTGGTTAACTAGTGGCCCTTTAAGATAGCAGGTTTAGATTAAAGTTAAACTTGTCTTATAGCAAAATAAACCGTAATGTCATGCAGTCAGACATGATCAGTAACCAATCAAACTCTCCTCAGTGTGTTATGGAGGGATCGGAGGCTCCTCCCCTTTAATGGAGCCCCTTCCACCAGAGCTGCCTCCCCGCGCTCCCCTCGATGAACCAGACGGCCGGCTCCTCGGAGGGGGCGGGGCTAGTCTCGGCACGCCCTTCGCAGAGACACCCGACGCAACAGGTAAACAAACACCTGCACTCTACTGTAGTCTTCTTTACTGTACTACCAACCTGGGGTTTGGGCTCCCTGAGGGGGGCCAGAGATCTCAGGAGGTACACAAAGCTGCATATTTTTGAACCTTCAAATTAAAACAATTTAAATGATAATTACATATAATTATTGGTTGTAATGGAACAAATATAAAAAGGGAAACATAATGAGAAGATGTACATAGCTTGTGGATATGATTACAATTATACAGAACTTTTCTTCATTACAATCGATGACTTATCATTTTTCACTTTCTTTCCTCTCGCTCGCCCCTCCGTCTCTCTCTTTCCCCCCCCCCCCCCTCAGGCTCCTTCCTGTTCTCTGACGTCACTTCCTCTGAGACGGTGGAGCACCCTTTGAGCGAGTGCCAGTGGTTCCATGGCACCTTGTCTCGTCTGAAGGCGGCCCAGCTGGTGCTGGCGGGGGGTCTGGCCAGCCATGGGGTCTTCCTGGTGCGCCAGAGTGAGACGCGGCGCGGGGAGTACGTCCTCACCTTCAACTTCCAGGGCAAGGCCAAGGTACCCATTTCACCTTTGACCCCCGGTGTGTGGGGGGTCACTAGTCTCCATGCGCCTGCCTGCGTCTGTCTAACTGGTCGTCAGGGCTACTTCCCAAGGGCTTTGTGTGCTTGTTTTTGTAATACTGTGTTTGTAATGGGGTGTGTTCGTAGAGTTGTGTCTACACAGAGGTATTACAAATCTTAAATTTAACTGGTTGAAGCCTGCAGCTACCCTGGTGTGAGCCAGGGTAGCCTTGTACCCTTGTGTTTGGCATGCTAAAGTTGTGTATTCTAGTTTTGAAGCCCAAGGCTCCACCAAGGCTTTGACCTGGTGGGCTAATGAGCATCCTACACAACCCCCCCCCCCCCCCCCCCAGCACCTGCGTCTATCCCTAAACGAGGACGGCCAGTGCCGGGTGCAGCATCTGTGGTTCCAGTCCATCTTCGACATGCTGGAGCACTTCCGGGTGCACCCCATCCCCCTGGAGTCTGGGGGCGCCTCCGACGTCACGCTCATCAGCTTCGTAGGAGCCACTGCTGTCAGACAGCCAGGTACACACACACACACAGGTAGAGAGTGACAGACAAGACAGGTTCAGTTACAGCCAGTTAAACATACAGACAGATGGAGAGAGAGAGAGAGAGAGACAGGTAAACGTGTGTGTGTGTTTTCTGCTGCTATGGGTGCATGTTCTGTACATGTGGACCAGGTGATCTGAGGCGCTGTATGACATCATCATGACATCATCAGGACCAGCAGAATAATGTTATGTGATGCCCCTCCCCCCTCCGCCTCCGCCTCCCTCATGCCTCTGACCTCACTGTTGTTGTTGTTGTTGTTTGTGTATCCGTCCCATCATCCTTTTACAGGCCGGGACAGGGCTGGCAGCCGGCCTACAGTCTGTGATGTCATCAGCACGCGTCATCCTGACTCTCCATCAAACCCCATCTCTGACTGTGTGTAAGTGAGACCGCCGAGCTAGAGAGGGAGAACGAGAGCTGAAGCTAAACCAGAAGACTCCAGAATGTTCCTTGATTTTGTGTGGGTGTGTGTGTATGGGGGGGGTCTGGACTGATTCCATGACTCTAAAGACTCATGACTACTGACACTGACCCAACCCAGACTCGCCTGCTCTCATTCTATCTATTTTTCCTTCCTTCTATCCTCTCTCTGCTGCTTTACCCTCCCTCTCCCTTTGTCTAACTTTGCTACCCTCTCCTTTCTCTGTTTTATATTACTCATGATTCTTCTCTCTCTCTCTCCCTCCCTCCCTCTCTCTCTCTCTCCGGGCCTGCGTGGTGTAGACTTGACCAGCAGACCCCGTAGCCCCCCCCAGCCCCCTCCTCCCCCGCTGCCCCCTGGTCGGCCCCCACCCCCCACTCCCCCGCAGGAGCGAGGGAGTGAAGGAGAGCTGGCAGGAGGTGCGGGACCAGGAGGCCCAGGAGAAGGGGGAGGAGGAGCAGCAGCAGCAACAACAACAACAACAACAACAGGAGGAGGTGCAGCAACAGGAGGAGGTGCAGCACCAGGAGGAGCAGCAGTAGGAGGAGCAGCAGCTCCAGGGCCGGCAGCAGGAGGTGCCGGAGGAGCAGGAAGCAGCGATGGGGGAGCAGAGGACTGGGAGGAGAGGGACGCCGCTCTGTTGCAGCTGGAGGGAGGAGGTGGAGGCGAGGGGGAGGAGAGGGAGGCGGCCGCAAGAGCTCCCCGGGCCGTGGATAACCAGTACTCCTTCTTCTGAAGGGTGCGAGTTGCTGTGAGGGTGGGGACGAGATTACCGTGAAGGTGGGCGGAGTTGGTGTGGAGGCGGCGTGTTTTTGTTTTAGACTGAATGAGGAGCAGGAGGTACTAACCCTATTAAACAACCCTTGACTTTAGCACGCTACAGACGGAGAGAGAGAGAGAGAGAGAGACAGAGAGAGACACACACACACACTATGACCTTACACTACATAACGGTACACTAATTTAAACCTTTCCTTTAGACTGATGAGCTTATTTTCCCTCTTGTTTAGCTGCTGGTCCTCTCAGAGTGGAAACCTTTTAGATACCTCATGGAGCTAGTAGGTACCCTAGCTGCTGACTCTAGCTAGCAGGTACACTAGCTGCTGACTCTAGCTAGCAGGTACACTAGCTGCTAACTTTAGCTAGCAACTATGCGACCTAGCAGGTACTATAGCAGCTAGCAGCTAACACAAGCTAGCAGGTACCATAGGAGCTAGTGGCTAACTAGCAGGCCAAACTGTATGCTTGCCAGTGGCTAATCAGGCATTAGCTAGCATGCTAACCTGAGAGCGGAGCCAGGAAGTGGGCTTTACCTCGGATACAGATCACCATGGCAACTCTGTCTCCATCTCTCTCTCACTTCTCTCTACATCTTTGTCATTCTAATTTCACTACACCAACTTGGGAGGGATTTGCTTTATTTCAGTGACAAACTGTTAGCCATGATGATGACGATGACGATGATGGTGGTAAAACAAATAACAATAATATTGTTAAAGATAATGGTATTAATTTTATTTTTGTTTTTATGAAACCTTTTTATTTTGTATGTAAATGTAACCTCTATTCACACTACACCCTGTTTCAGTTCACACTTCTTTGTGCCTTTTTAAAAAAAGAAAAAAAAAACATTTGTTTCCTGGAGAGAAGATAGTTGTGTTATGACATCGCATCCTCTTGTTCAGTTAAAAAAAAAAATAACACGATCGGAAGAAAATGGCTATAATAATAATATTAATAATTAATAATAATCACGGAAAATACTTTTTCTACTCGTGCCTTTCTGTATCTATCCCTCTTGCATCTGTAAATCTGCTCCTGTCGTTTTGTTTCGCTCCCCTTCCAGACCATAACCTGTTGACATTGCTCTTTGTGTCTCTTGGGTTATTCAGTCTTGTATGTGTTCCCTATATGCACCTTTCTCTCCGTTTCATCCCACTATCTGTGTGTTTTTGTTATCAGTTTGAAAACTGTTCGTGCCTTTCTCTGTCTTTTCTCTCCTCGCTGGGACCGTGTGTTTAGGGTGGGGCGCTGCCCTCCCCCTCCCCCGTGTGGTTAGTTTCAGGTACTACATTGAATTTAATGATAATGATATAATATAAATATAGTGAAACACATTCGTCTTCTGCGTTTTGTCTTCCCCCCCCCCCCAAACGCGATTGTAATTGTGCAGAGCAGAACAATGGAGCATGTTGGATTCAAAATGTCCTTTTGTATTAGCATCGATTCCCAGTCTCAGTTATACTTTCTTTGTACAAGAGAACGTCATTAATCACGTATATATATTAATTTGAGCAAATGTACGAGTGACAGCTCTAGCGAGCCAATTGGGTTTAAGTATGGAGGAATTGTTCATTCACCGTTCATCGCAGATGAGGGAGGGGCTTACGAGTGGTGCGCTTGTTATTGTACATATCACGTGGGTTAATAACCGGTAAACGATTTCACTTTTTCTTAATTTGTCTAGATTTGAAAGCGTTCATTGTTTGAACGTAGTGAGTTTCCATACTTGCAATATAATACTAAACAGGAAGATGTGTGAAATAAATAAATAATAACTATGTGATGAGATAACTACTCTTAGCTCCACACCGGGTACCTCACGTCACGTGTCAACGGGCTGCCGGGTTAGAAGTAAACGAGCGCACCCAGAGCGGTGTTTTGTTTTTGTTTTTCGACGGTTTATGAAGCCTTGAAACACAGGGATGCACATGACTAAAAAGTATGTATTTATTACGAAACCCCCACCGGCACTATGAGTACCTTAGGGTCAGATTTACTGGACGATGTCATTGTTTGTTTCGGGGAGCGTCGCTTACTAGGCTAACTGCGGCAAGACAATGTAACTGAAGCTAACAGAAGCTAGCTGACAGCAGCAGCAGCAACGACAGCGGCAACTATGGCGATCATGTAAACGACTAAACCGCATTAACGTGATCGAAAGGACCACCTACGATGTTTACACATGTTGCCAAACACGACCAATGTCAGTCATTGGTGCAGCCTCGCTATGGAGCAACTCGCTAGCTTGCATGCTAATTTAGAAAGCTATCGATCGGGTCGCAGCCGGGTTTTAATATGTATTCACATTGTGTATTAATGATCGCAAATCGTCATCCCCATGTT
>CM051012.1:6822313-6832313 GCA_027704905.1 Muraenolepis orangiensis | reverse complement strand
CACTTGAGTGAGGGGGGGGGACCCTGAATGACCCTTGGTTTCCTCTTCCTGTAGTGAACGAGATCCTGAACTCGACAGCCGACAGAGCAGACGGGAGCCCCCAGGAGCCTAAGATGAACAAAGGTCTCTCTCTCTTTCTGTCTCTCTTGTCGGTTTGTTTTCATTGAAAATTTTGGCCCAATGTGAAATCATTTTTTTATAATTCCACCTCTCTCTCTCTCTCCCCCCTACAGTCCAGCAGAGATCCCAGTTGGACGAGCTGAGGAAGTTTGGCAAGGAGTTCCGGGTAAGATGAGCAAGGCTGCTTTCAAACTCACAGCTCTTTTTAACACACCTCTGTCCTCACTAGTTGGAACATGTAGTACACAAGTGAGTTGGTGCCAGAGACGGTCTATTCCATGCACACTAATATAGATTAATCAGATTGTCTGTCATGTAAACTGTCATTGGTGAAGAAATTCAATGTATTTCCAGAGCATAACGTGGTTAAAAGAAATACATTTAATGTTGTACATCTACATATATATATTCACATGGATACCCCTCCCTCTCTGTCTCTCGTTGTCATAGCTACAACCAAGCTCCTCCCCCTCCGCCGGTCCAGCCTGCTCCTCAGCACCGGCCCAGGCCCCAGACTCCGGCCCCGGCCCCCTGGCCCACCCGGCCTCCTCCTCCCCCCAGGTTCTGCAGCAGCCGCCCGGGTTACCCACCCCCAGCTCCCCCGCCTCCGTCCCTGGCCTGGCTGCCGGGCCCACGCCCGGGCCCCCCCAGGCCACTGCTGCCCCCCTCGGAGAGGAGACCCTGCTGGAGAGCAGAGAGGCTGGTGTACCTGCAGTGTGAGTTCCCGGTCTCATACTGAACACCCAGCATCTATAGTTACTGATGCTGTTCTCAGAGATGATGCTCTGGTCTGTGGTTTAAAGGGTCCATCATGGTTTACTGTGTTCATTGAGATAAGCCTTCAGTGCCGTTCTTGGCTCTTCCTTCAATGAAGAAATACTCTCCAGTTCAGATGAAACTCTGCATTTAACCCATCCTAGTATTAGGAGCAGTGGGCAGCTATTGAATATACAGCGCCCGGGGAGCAGTGTAGGGGTCTGGTGCCTTGCTCAAGGGCACCTCGGCAGTGCCCAGGAGGTAAAGCCAAGTCTCAACAGACTGAGCTACTGCTGCCCTATAATGCTAAAGCAGCAATGGGTCTTCTTTTGGGTCGTGACTTGATGACCCATGTGGGTCCTAAGGCTTGACCAGGTGAAAACCACCGGTTTAGTTTACCATCTAAAGCAGTGGTCTTTGACCAGGGGTCCGCGACCCCCAGTGGGTCCGTGGAGGTACTGCAGAGGGGCCGCAAACAAGATTAATGCAGTAACCAATTCTTGCCGTCACCTTACCCCCACGTTTCACCCAAAGTCCACCTTCAAGTCAGTGTTTGCTCCACATGAGAGCGTCCAGGTCCTCAGCCTACATAGACCTGATGCATTGATCTTAATTACATCGACATGGCTTGTAACTAAGCATCAAATCTGGATATATTAAGAAATGAACAAAAAGGCATTATAAATATATAATTTGGCCTATAGGGGGTTTTACAAAAAAATATTTAGCGGGTCCCTGCGTTGTTTCTCAATCCACCATGGGGTCCCTGGGCTGAAAAGGTTGAAGACCCTTGATCTAAAGGTTAAAGCCCATCTTTAGGTGGTAATGTACGCTGGCCTGGTCTCTGTATTGTTGGATTTTATTAAGGTGCTTTTTAATAGAACTAAAGTATTACTTTGGGTTTCTGCTTCATGACATGCAGGCAGGTGAAGAGCTCCACACTGAACCCCAACGCTAAGGAGTTCCAGCCGGTTAAAATCAACACTGCTGTACCCCTGGTTAGTATACTAGTGCACACACACACACCTGTACCCCTGGTTAGTATACTAGTACACACACACACACACACACCTGTACCCCTGGTTAGTATACTAGTACACACACACACACACACACACACACACACACACACACCTGTACCCCTGGTTAGTATACTAGTACACACACACACACACACACCTGTACCCCTGGTTAGTATACTAGTACACACACACACACACACACACCTGTACCCCTGGTTAGTATACTAGTACACACACACACACACACACACCTGTACCCCTGGTTAGTATACTAGTACACGCACACATCTGTACCCCTGGTTTGTATACTAGTGCACACACACACACCTGTACCCCTGGTTCGTATACTAGTCACACACACACACCTGTACCCCTGGTTCGTATACTAGTACACACACACACCTGTACCCCTGGTTAGTATACTAGTACACACACACACCTGTACCTCTGGTAAGTATACAAGTACACACACACCTGTACCCCTGGTTAGTATACTAGTACACACACACCTGTACCCCTGGTAAGTATACAAGTACACACACACCTGTACCCCTGGTTAGTATACTAGTACACACACACACATCTGTACCCCTGGTTAGTATACTAGTACACACACAAACCTGTACCCCTGGTTAGTATACTAGTACACACACAAACCTGTACCCCTGGTTAGTATACAAGTACACACATGTGTTAAATTGTCCCGTTGTTGTTATTGTTGTTCTTCAGCAGAAGCCGTCGCCCACGCCCACCCCCCCTCGGCCCAGCGCCCCCTCCCCCTCCGTGGTGATGCCCCCCCCACCTGGCCAGCACCAGGTCTACAGCGGGGGTCCTGGACACTACCTGTCCTACCTGTCCCCCATCCCCATGCAGGGCCCCGCAGTACAGGTAACACACACACACACACACACACACACACACACACACACACACACACACACACACACACACACACACACACACACACACACACACACACACACACACACACACACACACACACACACACACACACACACACACACACATTTATTATTTTAATAATAACAACCAGTTGTTTGGTTTAATATCGTAATAAAATTATAATAATAATGTTAACCAGTTTAGTTTATTAACGTAATAATAACAAGTTAAATCATCATCAATCAATAATAACCAGTGGAATAGTTTAGTAACGTATAATAACCATAATTAACCAATTGTTTTGTGTTCAGGCTCCTCAGATGTACCAGTACACCATGTCCACCGTCAACCAGAACAAGTACCCCCGGGCTAAAGGTACACACACAGGCCAGCGACAGTACACCTTTATTTGTAGAGCACCACTCAATATTAAGAACATGAAAATGGACCATGGAAGGTAATCTGTGTGTGTGTAGGCCCCATGCTGGGCTCCCGTCCGGACCAGCACGGCTCCATGGGATCTCCGGTGCTCCACGCCAGCCCCTCCCTGGTGCCGTCCCCCTACCCCCAGTCCTACCTGCAGTACACCCTGCCCCCCCACTACCCTGGACAGGTAGGCTCAAACTCACTCGTTCTCACACACACACACACACACTCGTATGAACAACCACCTAGGTACAATGTGCCTGATGACTTCCTAACGGATTTTATATTTCTCTTTTTTAAATGTCATTCTGGGCTTTGTCAAGAGCGTGGCTTGTGTGTTTGAAGATAATAAACGTTATTATCAGTGGGACAGTGTTAACCAGTCTCTCTCCTCCAGCCCATGTACTCCGTGCTGCCAGGGGGAGCCAGGATGCTGACCTCTGGGGCCCCTCCCCAGGCTATGGGCCCCGCCGGGCCCCAGTACCAGGGCCAGGCCGAGGCCTCCCAGGGACAGCAGCAGACCATGTATGGTAAGCAGGGGCAGGGGTCTCCCACGGGCATTCGGGACGCTGGCCGAGAAGCTCCTAGAGCTGTGGTTAGGGTGTAGGTACAGCTGAAGGGTTCTGGGTTCGATCCCCAATGTCCACACACTCACACGGTCTTCCTGTAGGCATCCTACAGCAAGATGCCCCCCTACCTCCCCCATAAACTGTTACTAAAAAGTAATTTAGAGCAAAAGGCCCTGTTATTTTCTACTCTCAGCGCATTTAGAGTGTGGGAATTGGAGCTTGAACAGGGTTCACTTACACTTCAATGACCTGCGTCAGAATATCAAAGTGTCCACATGACTAAATGGTAACGGTAGCGAACCTGTCCGTCTCTCAGCCCCTCAGTCGTTCTCTGGAGCCATGCACCACCCCCAGCCCTCCAGCACCCCCACAGGAAGTCAGCCCCCACCTCAGCATGCCGCGCCAAGCCCCGGCCACTCCCAGGTAGGTGCTCCCCCGCTCACTGCTGACGCGCATAAGAGTATAGAACGCTACCGGAGCGTGGCGTACAGTAGAGCGTCTGAGTGGATGTTTGTTGACCTCGTCCTCTCCTCCAGTCCGGCCAGGGGGCTCCCCAGGCCCACGCCCTCTACCACACGGGGCAGCTGTCCGGGGCCCCGGGACACAGCTCGCCCCAGGCCGCCTTCTCCATGCAGGGCTACAGCCTGCCCCCCCACCAGAACCTGCCCCACTCCTTCACCCAGATAAGCCAGCTGGCTCAGGTACCACCAGCACCTGCTTTCGCACATTGCTGTGTTATTTAAATGCAGAAAGTTGTTTAACTTGTGTGAAAGACCAGAGGTTTGCTACTTTCGGCTAAAAGCACCTTTTTCAGGGGTAGAGTGAGAGGTTTTATATTGAGTGTGTTTAGCATTTAGCATTTTCACGTTTTTGTTTTTTTTGTCATGAAAATGTCGAATCATTATTTTGCACACAGCGGTGCGCTTGTGGCTCCTCATGTGACATCAAATAATTACTATGACTCTTGTATTTGGATTTGCCATTGTTAAAGTGTCTTTGAGCACCCATAAAATGCTGTGTATATACATTTATATACTGTATATATATCTTGTTGATACAACTGCATACCCCTGCTCACTAACCTGTTTATATGTTATACTTTTTGTTATACCATATAACAATATAATTATAAACCACAATATAATTACCCTATCTATCTTTCTCTAGAGATATATATCTATATATATATCTATATATAGATATCGATATCTATATATATATAGATATCTATCTATATATATATCTCTATATATAGATATCTATCTATATATATATCTCTATATATAGATATCGATATATATATAGATATATATATATAATCTCATACCTACTCTATAAGTGACAATAAACTTGACTAAAAGTTATTTTATACCTGTTTTTAGTAGTAGTTTTTTAGAAGACCGTTTTTACATCCTATTTAACCACTGTACATTGTATATTACCGTGCACTTAATAAATGTGAATCTTATCTAACATTTGATCACCACTGTTCCCAGGCCCATGTGACGGGGGGGATGGCAGGGCACCACCACCACCCCCAGGCGGGCCACGGGCCCCTCATGCTGCACTACGGGCCGCCCCAGCACGCGGCTAGCCCCGCCCCCCAGCACCCCAACACCCCACAGCAGCAGGCGACGCACCAACACTTCTACATGGGACCCCACCCAGGTGAGGACACGCCCACAGGAAGTCTCCACCCATAGGCCGGCGCTATAGCGTGGATGACTTTGAAAAACGGCCCACCGTCTAAATGTAACCAACCTCTGAATAGTGACCTGCGTGATGGGTAGTGAGGAACATCACACCTGGGGCTAAGCTGGAGGCCGTCTATTCAAAGGGGCATCTTGACATCCGCGGCGACTTCTAAGTATTTCTCCACATTATATTTAGTTTTAGTAATGCAACGACCAAAGCAAAAGGTTGTTTGTAATCATGTTTTACTTTTAAAGGGACCTCAATGAATGTTGACTAGGTCTCCTCCAGGACATGTGATGTTACGTCACTCTAGTGTTTGTCTGACCACAACTTATGTCATGCTCAGTTTTTTAGGTCTGTGTGTAATAACAAATCCAGTTGTTGTTATTATTATTATATTATTATTATTATTAAGCTTTCAAATAATTATTGTAATTGGTTTGCTTCATTCTTTCCCCACATTAATGAACTGCAACTTTCACTCTCGCTCTCTTTCCATGTTCTTAAAATAAATATTGGTTTTCAATCAGGTTTGTAGCATTACAATGTGGGTAGTATTATGTAAATGATTTATTCGCCTAAATTTTACCAGCATTCAGTTTTGCTAATTAGTTCACCAGCGGCGTATATTTGTTGCACTATTTCTACTGCATTGACCGCCCCCCTTCAAAAATATGTCTTTGTAGCTCTCTCTGTCTCTTTATGTTATTAAAGCTCTCTCTCCCTCTCTTCTCAGGTGTTCAGGTGCAGGGTCATCCCTCCCAGCAGCTGTCCTTCCTTCCGGCCGGAAACTGAATCCTGAAACCCCCCCTCCCCCCCCCCACCTGTAACCTCTGACCTGGAAGGCGTGTCCACACTACCCCCCCCCCACTCTCCACATTCCCACCTCTAGCCAACACCTGACGAAAACTCATTTTAATTCATTTTAGCCATTCTTTTACTAAAGAGAGTAGAAAGTGTCTTCCTCTGTGGTTTTAAGAGGAGCTAGAGAGAGGAAGAGGAGGACGAAGAGCTCCACCCTGAAGGCAGAAACCTCTTCATAAATATTGACAAATAAAAAAATACACTTTTCAATCTCAACCCGTTGTTTCCCCCCCCCCCCCCCCCCCTGCGCTTTGAGTCCAGGTGTATCCAAACAGAGACACAATGGTTTTGAGGAGTTTCATTGTAAGGTATTTAAGGACTAGTAGCTAGTGATATACAGTCCTCACCACGACACATAAATACAACAGGTTAAACTCTGAACATTCTCAGGAGAGTCAGCAGGTCTATTAGTAAATAGCATTAGCATATCAACCCCAGCCAATCACAGCAGAGTCACTTCCCACAACAGCCAATCGGTGAGCTCGCAGTCATGTTTACCATTTAAACTGTGGAGGTGTAGGGTTAGTTTAAAAACATACAAAAATGAACTACAATTATCAACAGAATGTAAGGAAACAACAGTTTTGAGCCCCCGGACCCCTGTGTTAATTCATATGTAAACGCACCTTCTGCTTAAATCAGCAGACGACAGGTGTGTTGCATCAACGCTTAATCAGCAGGTGACCGGGTCAGCCAATCGGAGGTCATGCATGCAATAGCACGTGTTTAACCCATAGAGGGAGTCATCCAATGCAAACCCATCTACAAGTGGTGTTTTGGGTGTCAATCAAGAGAGAAACGAGAGATAAAGAGAGAGGCGGGACATGGTTCAGCGCAATGCGGTAGGAGAATGAAGGCCAGTTATCTCGTTAACACTGAGGTGTCCTCCTTCCGGCTGGTTGACGTAGTTCGCTTCCTCGTCGTCTTCATCGCTGTCTGTATCTACTGGGGTGCAGTAAATTATTTTTATATTATTTCTTTTTTTAATAGTTATTATTCTGATATTGGTATGTTGATTCAAAATTAATTGGTTGGGATGGCGGAAAGGTGTATGTAAGACTGGGGGCTGGTTTGGAATTTAACTAAGCACTGTTAATATTTAAGTTAGTACATCAGAAATACTGGTATGTCCATGCAAATCAGAACAAGATCAACTACGGCAGGAACATTAGTTTGTCCTACTGCTTGAGGATGGAAAAACAAGGGAGGAAGACTTAAGAGTGTTGTTTAGCTAACTCGCCTGAATCCAGTAGAGAACCCACGTTGATGTAGTTAAAATCCTCTGTGGAGAAAGAACACACAACACAGTCATCTCTCCGTGTAGTCCGCTCAGAGAAACATCAACCGCTGAGGCACCATCGCTGGCGCTTCGAGCCTCGGCGGTAGTGGTGTGTCGTTCGCGAACGAACAAGTCTTTTCAGTGAACGAGAACGATTTGTTCATTCCCATCTTCCATCTCGTTTGTTCGTTCACTTTGTTGGCAATGGCTTTTTTTTTTAACTCTGCGTATTGTTAATAATCCAATCACAAACGTCGGACTTCGCAGCCAATCAGGGTTACTGTACAATAGCATGAAATATACATTTCTAAAGATGTAATCACAAACACTTCTTGGTACTGTAAACCCGGCTGAATCCGCAGGACATGACATTGCTGGAACCCACCTGCATCCTCCTGGCTCAGGTCGTCCTCCTGGCTCAGGTCGTCGTTCTCCTGCTTCCAGTTCACATAATCCTCCTCCGCCACTGAGAACCAAATGATGTGAACACTTCAGTTGTTAATAGGCTTTCAGAGCATAGTGAAGTGGTTCCATCCCCAAGGTCCCTCACTATCTGTAGGCATCCTAAAGAGGCCAACCCCTCCTCAACCTTTTGAGGTCCCCATGTGGGATGGATTTCAATCATTTTAAATGATAAAATCATGATGATTTAAATATCCAAACCTTGTGCATTGAGATTGCGATTGCCATTAGTAAACCTCGTCAGACCAATCCCGGTCAGGTGCAGGGGGGGGGGGGGGCACTAAAATGACTGCTACTTCATACAACAACAAAAAAACGCCTCCAAAAGGTTACTGCCTCGGTATAGACAGCAAGTGGCTTCCTTCCGTTTGGGACACCCATTATTATTGCTTTACTTCCAACCCGACACATTATGAGGAGAAGTGTCTGATCAAATCTTTTGAAACAACGTTCTTGCTGCTCTGCTGAGAACCAGACTGATGTTTATTGTACATTATAACAAGGCTCGCAATTAATTCCCATTTTCCACCAACCATCAACGTTGCCCCACTAACCGACGTTCACAACTGTGATCTACTCTGTTAGGACAGGTAGTACGAAAGGTAAGGGTCTGGTTTGAGGTTGTTTGGTGTCCATCACGTGTTGAGTTTCCACCAATGAGAAGGCAGTACCTGATCCGGAGTCCACGCTGTGAGTGTCCACGCTGTGAGTGTCCACGCGCTGAGTGTCCACGCGCTGAGTGTCCACGCGCTGAGTGTCCACGCGCTGAGTGGCCACGCGCTGAGTGGCCACGCGCTGAGTGGCCACGCGTTGAGTGGCCACACGTTGAGTGGCCACGCGTTGAGTGGCCACGCGTTGAGTGTCCACACTGCTGCTGACGGGAGGCGGGTCTTCCAGCACCTCGCTATAGAGAGAGAAATACAAAACCTCAACATCATTCAAGTCAATGTTATCTTATATATAAATATACCAAACAGGAATTAAAAAATGTTTTAAATGAGGTGGTTACTTCATAAATGCATACTGCGGGAGGGAATGCGGAGTAAGCATGGCATTGTACTTGTTGCGTAAGGCAAATGAACATCTTGAATCTAAATGCATTACTTAAATACAAATGACTCATAACACAAATATTAAATCAAGACATGATCAGCACGTCTTCAGATTTTGATCTTGAGTCATCTTATGGATAACGAAGTGATAACTTGATGAAGTATAGAGTAACGTACATGTAGTCATCTTGCAGGTTATCCTCTTCTGTGAAACAAAAAGTGATGTTTAAAATAAGAAACATTATGATACGTTGTATCATACGATGTATGTCAGTTAGATGGTATCTGTATTTCACAGTACAAACGGAGTAAAGGTAAAAATGACCTTCTACTGGAATGCTGTAACTTGGAATACTCTCTGTAAGAAAGAAATGAAGATATATAAACAATATCTGTTCAGACAGTTTAACTCACTCCTATCACCTTTCTACTGAACTTGTCCTTTATATTTATGGAGAGAGACATGTCTCATAAATATTAATACTAATAGGAGTCTTGGAAAAAAGCGAACTTGTGTCTTCTAAATTTGCATTTGACTGAATTTGTGCAATGATTTGTATAAATGCATATTTAACCCTGAGGTGCGTGGACTCGAACTCACAACCGGCATGAAAGGAGGTGACGCTCTAACGTGAGAAGCTCAAACCAGCTTCATCGATAGAACTTTTAGGTGTCGGGGACTGAGGTTTACTTCACTGCACAACACTATCGGCTGGCCTCCCTTATTACACATACAAAGTTTTACACAAATACCAAAAAGAACCCAAAATTCAACATAATTGTCCTATGTCAATCTCCCTATTGCAATAATGTACAATTGGCATTTGAACTTTTGAATCTGAGTTTGTGGAC
>CM051012.1:6787313-6819813 GCA_027704905.1 Muraenolepis orangiensis | reverse complement strand
TGGATTACATGTATATGTACTGAATTACATTCAGATGTAATCGATTACATTCAGATGTACTGGATAAAATTCAGATGTAATCGATTGCATGTTTATGTACTGGATTACCAAAATTCTCCCACATGACCCCTCTCTTCCGCGATCTCCACTGGCTTCCGGTAAATGCTCGCATCAAATTCAAGACTCTGGTGCTGACCTTTAGGGCAGTCAATGGAACTGCCCCAGCCTACCTCCAGGCGTTGGTCAAGCCCTACATCCCAGCCAGAGCGCTCCGCTCAACTTCTGCCAGGCGACTTGTTCGACCTTCACTGATGACAACCAAGCATCGCTCGTCCAAGACCCAGCTCTTCACGGCTCTGGCTCCACAGTGGTGGAATGAACTCCCGTCTCATGTCAGGACGGCAGAGTCCCTCGCCAGCTTCCGCAAGAGACTCAAGACCCACCTGTTCAGAGTCCACCTGGACTCTCCTTGAACCCTCCTTCTCCTTTGTGAAACCCCTAAACTTGCTTAAGTCCTGACATTAATAGCTCTTAGCATGTTGTATATGTTAGCAAGTGTATATCCTTAATGTTGATAACACGCTCTTATCACAGCTACTTAAGCAGGTGACCTAGCAGTACGAAATTGTGTTATTCATCTTGTTAATATGAATACTTGTGAACTGCTCTATTTTTATGTTCCCGTACCTCAGCGTTATGCTATTGTCTACTTCAACAAATGTACACCTTGTAAGTCGCTTTGGATAAAAGCGTCTGCCAAATGCCCTAAATGTAAATGTAAATGTAAATTACATTCACATATACTGTATTACATTTGGTATCGATTGGTATAAAATGGTAACTTTTCAATGTAAAGGCATTGTGGGTAATGTATGAAGAACATGACTTACTCTCTCGCTCTCTCTTGGCCTGCAACTTATTGTATGGTGGCCATCTTGTCTTGCAAGGTTGTTAGCAGATACCAAACACGAATAAACCAAGAGTTTAGAAGATATGGAGTCTAAGGCCTCGGTTAGATCTCATCAGTCTAATGGAGCGAAGAGTGTAACCCAGGCCTACTGGGTCCTGAGTCCTGACCCTTCTCTCCGTCTCCATGAGCACAGGACCAGCATGTTGATGGTGAGGGAACGGGTCTTACCTCCTGAGGACCTTCACGTATCGGCAGGGGGGGGTCCGGGTCCAGTCCTGGTCGATCAGGAGAGTTCGGACCCTCGGTTTTCCAACGGAGAACCTCAGAACATGTAGAAGAACCGTTTAGGAGAATGTCTCCAAGCAAACGTCTGCCATGTCGTGTCACCTTCCTCGGTGTCTCTCTATTATCTCTGTGTCTCTCGCTCTCTCTCTCGCTCTCTCTCGCTCTGCACCTTGCAACTCACCACAGTCAACATCTAACTTGGTTTGTCTTTCTCTCCCCTCCCCTCCCCTCCCCCCTATCTTGGCCATCTCTCCTGCTTCTCCTCTTCGCCTTCGCTCTAACCAACACAGCTGCCGAGCATTTCTCAGGGCTCATCGTAGAGAACATGGTTAGGGTTGAGGGTTAGGGGTTGTTGGGGAGTGTCAGGTTATAGAGTGTTGGGGTGGGGTTAGGGAGTGCTGGGGGTTAGGGGGGGTTATAGAGTGTTGGGGTTGGGTTAGGGAGTGCTGGGGGTTAGAGGGGGTTATGGAGTGTTGGGGTGGGGTTAGGGAGTGTTGGGGTTTGGGGGTATTTGGAGTTTAGAGAGTGTTGGGGGGGGGGGGGGGGTTAGGGAGTGTTGGTGGGGGGGTCTCAATGTGTGCAGGGTTCTCATCCATTTAGTTTAAAGTATAGACCACAGCCAGTTCTGATCCTGTCAGTATTAAACAACACACGAGACAGTGAGTGATTCCTCCCAATAGAGAATCTTACCAGGGGACGTGTGAGCTTCTCCAACCCAGCCTGTACCATGTGACGCTGTGGTGAATTGACTAGCTGACATCTGCAAAAACACATGTCTTATTTCCCGCCAGTTATAACCCCAGTAGGCCTCCTTACACCTACACTACGTTATAGACACACCTACACTCGGCTCCCTTCAGTATGGCAGGAAACCACAGGGAGGAAACTGTGTGTGTGAAAATAATTTAAAAAAAACACGAGAACTGTTCTTTCCCCTCATTTATTTGACACAAATAAAAACAGTAATTGGCAAAAAATGAATAAACGTTATTAAACACAGTTTTTATAACCCAACAAATCAAAAAGTTAAATATTTATAAATCATATTCAATAATAGTTAAAAAAAATATTAATAATAATAAAATGTCTTGTGCATACGTTCACTACCTTACAGCATTGACGGCCACAACGCCACCCAAAAGCTTCTGGAAAACACCATGACGACGTGAGCCTGAAGCCGGGGTGCTGAACAGTCCTGCGTCCAAACCCAAACTCCGATCACAGATCACACCACCGGTGTGTCCCAAGCCGTCTAACCTCCAACAGAGTCTTTAACCAGACAGTTGGTCCCCATGGAAAACCTGGTGTCCACAGTCATGTGGATCAGGATCCGTTTTCCTCTCCACTCAAGGGGGGGGGGGGGGGGGTTTAGCAAAACGACTGACAACTGGTCACGTTAGTCTATATAAAATATATACACACACGCACACACACAATTAAAAGTTAATTACACTTAAACGTAAAAAATGAAATAAAAAGTATGCCTTAAAACACAAGGTTGGCTGCAAGGCTGCTTGTCAGAAGAAGTTGTACTGGAGGATATGGATATAATATGCCAGCAGTCACGGCCCGATGACGGCCAGATAGTGTCTCCATCCAATCCTCGATCATGTCAGCACACGGTTATGGTATTTTAAAATAAATGTAAAACCTAAAAAGGTGAAGGTGGGTCTGTGCATCTAAAGGCTGACCACCACCACCAGGGGGAGACCTCGGATGAAGATCCCCTCAGTACAGTAGGGATGGAAACAAACGATCCAATCACAAACGTCCGGAGCCATGAGCGACCCACCGATAAAACCATGCCCTCGCCGGCAGAACAGTAGAGTCTTAAAAACACATCTGTGCAAATTTGTGCAGAAAGTCCAAGTCCAAGCCGTGTGCAGCGCCGTGGCCAACCGCATCACAGCGGCCCGTGTCCTCTCATCAAATCAGAACGCTCGCTACTGGCACCTTGGTCGACCGGCCGCTCCTGGGAACCACAATTGGCTCATCATCTGTCGCCGGGCAGGAAGAAAAAGCATTAGAGTTAGAATCTCTACCAGAGAAAGTAGTGCAGCCACAACATTATCTTACGAACAGCTTGTTCATTTGCTCTGCTGCTTTAGAGGAGTTTAGACATAAATCATTTATACATTTTGTCGTGTCTACAAAAGCTAAATTTTCTCACTTCACGATAAGCAAATCTATAGTCTTAATTTATTCTGAATACTATAATGACATTTTGGCATAATATTATATACTCTTACATCTTTATTTAACCAATGACTGAATAACCTAAACAGTTAAGGGATTATGAATTATTAAGCAGCTATAATATAGCATTTTCGGTTATTGTTCACTCATTTTTAGTGTTCACATTTCTACTAGTCATAGTGCAGTTGGAATATTTACCTCCGCCATCCATTGAAGATGGACAGGGGGTTATGTTTTCACCCCTGTTGTCTGTTTGTCTGTTAGCAAGATAACTCAAAAAGTTATGTATGGAATTTGACACAAGTTGGTGGTTAAAATAGTTGATTGATTTGATTTAATTTGATTGGAATTATTTTAAGGATTCTTTAGCATAGGGCAAAAAAAAGTTACTAACATATTTGCATGAATCTTGGTGAGGGTTTAGGTGAAATGCCAATTACAATTTAGGAAACCAATCCGGACCCCTGTGGATATGAACCCGGCTCCGTATTGGTGAAGAACTGTTGCTTTAGATGGATTGTTCAGCATCAGAAATAGGGGAATTTGTGGTGTGCCAGAGGTATGCGCTCTACTGAGTTTAGTTTGTATATTTATATAGATATATCTATATCTATATATCGATATCTATCTATAGCATATTATTGCTGATTTTTTATGTAAAATATGTAAATTTGGTATTACTGTTACCTGTAACTTCTGCTGTGACACACACTAACAAAGCACATTTGATTTAGTGATTAGTATAAAATCGGTGGCCCAGTAAATCTCTGAGCCTGTCGCAGTACCCCTCCTCACCTGAGGGGACGTAGTTCTCTGCACGGCCGCGGTCTCCCTCGATGAACAGGGCGGTGGCCAGGAAGAAGCCCCCGCCCACCACGGCCACGAAGGAGCAGAGCATCAGAGACACCTGCAGGGAACGGAACTGCCACATGTACGAGTCCCTCTCCCTCAGAGAGTCAGACACCTGATATCGAGAGAACACACACACACACACACACACACACACACACACACACACACACACACACACACACACACACACACACACACACACACACACACACACACACACACACACACACACACACACACACACACACACACACACACACACACACACACACACACACACACACACACACACACACACACACACACACACACACGTCAGTCACAAAGTGAACGTGTGATTTAATGAAGTGAGTGAGTGAGTGAGTACACACCAATCCTATGAGGTAGGGACTTCCTGCGTCTCCCAGACAGTGGGACAGAACGATCTGGAACGCCTCAGCTGTGGCACGCCTCGTCGGAACCACCACGTACTGTAGGAGAGACCAGTCAGAACCAAATAGGACCAGATGGAACCAGTAAGAGCCAGAAGGGACCAGTCAGAACCAGTTAAAACCAGATGGAACCAGTAGGAACCAGATGGAATCAGTCAAAACCGGCTAGAACTAACCAAAACCAGTCCGACCGAGGTGAACAATAGTTCAGCGCTAGCTAGAAGTGGATAGAACCAGCCGGAACCAGACTCACCAGCAGGATGTCTGCCACTATGGCCCAGTTCATAGACAGGAAGGTCTCACCCAGGAAGATGAAGACCTGTGGAGACATCAACATCATCATCATCATCCTCATGTCTTCAGAGCAGACGACTCGGCAAATTCATAAAATGATTAACGTTATAATGACACATTATTCATGAATCAAATACAAAAAAATTGAATTTATATTTTCATTTTATTTCAGCCCTGTAGCAGACGGGAAACAGGAAGCAGACCCGATACAGGAAGCGGACAGGAGACTCACGTAAGTGGCGACGGTGCTGGTCTGAGCGAAGACGATTGCCAGGTAGAGGAACGGTGCGGAGAGGAGCAGACCGGCGGCACACACCAGGGGGTCGGCCCGGGGGGTCCACTTCCGGAGGCGCCGGCTGACCACCACCCCGCTGGCCACGCCCAGGACTCCCGACACGCAGGTGACGATGCCGAAGTACAGGCTGTGGGAGGGGAAGGGCGGCGTTACGGGCGGTACAGGTGCAAGGCTTTAGAAGAATCCGGAGGAGGGTTATCGTCACGAACGCTTTCACATATTTGCGGTGTATTGGACATTTAAGTCACACAGATGGGAAAAACAACTAAATATATGCAAGTGTGCCAATGGAAAGAAATTCGTCTCGGCATTTGAACCGAAACTTTACACCCCCACCTCTTTTCCCCTCCCCCTCCCATACAAGATTTTTTACATAGGAACACTTAACTCCCCATTCCCTCCCGCAGTATAAATCTCAAAAACACTATAAAATAAAAATGATATATACAATAAAAACAAAAATTAAAAAAAAGCCGCAAACTGACTTAAATGATATGTACACGTTTTTTTAATTTACAAAAATGTTTCAAAAACATTTAAAGTGCCAGTAGTGCAGCAGCATCGTGTACAGTGCAGTACTTCTTGTAAAACACTAGGATATGGATCTAGGTTTTAGAGTTGGGTGAGGGTTAGGTTTTAGGAAAGGGTTTGGTTTAAGGGTAAAGGGCAGGGGTTGGTTTTAGGGTGAGGAATAGGTTTTAGGACAGGGTTTGGTTTTAGGGTTAAGACAGGGTTTGATTTTAGGGTTAGGGTTTGGTTTTAAGGTTAGGGTTTGGTCTTAGGGTTTGGTTTTAGAACATGGTTTGGTTTTAGTACAGGGTTTGGTTTTAGGGTTAAGGGCAGAGTTTGGTTTTAGGGTCAGGTGTTATGACAGGGTTTGATTTAAGGGTTACGGTTTTAAGGTTAGGGTTAGGTTTTCTAACAGGGTTAGGGTTTGGTTTTAAGACAGGGTTTGGGTTTAGGGTTTGGGGTTAGGTTTTAGACAGTCCCAGAATGGGGCCCACAGTCTTACGACAGCGTGTGCGGGTGTTCCTCACCTGTCGGAGTTGTCGCACTTGCTGGACACACACGGGGGCTTCTCGCCCGTGAAGATGGCGGCCCGGTAGAGGAAGGTGGGAGCCCAGAGCGCCAGCGAGCCCGTCACAAACGCTACCGCCGTGAAACCAAACGTGGACAGCATGAAACTCCGGCTGCAGAAACAAACAGTCAGCAACGTGGATACACCTCTACTAAAAACAAACGTCCCCCACAAAGGACACGGTATTCAGCAAAACTGCCCCAAAGATATAAAACGGATTCAGTGTGATGAATTATGGTGATTTTAAAACGTATCGTATTCCTTTTTCTTGTCTGGCAGTTATTACAGTATGAACACCATAAGAACAACGTTTAAAAGACTGATGTCTGACACTGGTACCACTCCGATGAATCCTGGTCCCGTGTCCTGGGTTGGCATGACCTACTCTTCCGGTTCTATCCGGTTCTGACTGTGTTTGGTTGGTTGGTTGGTTCGGACTGGCTGTATTCAGTTCTAGTTCTTTTCGCTTGTTCCATCCAATTTTATCTGGTTCTATCCAGTTTGATCTGGTTATGTCCAGTTCAGGCAGATTTGAGTGGATTCAGTGGTAGGACCTACTTTCTGCTGAGGGCCTTCATGTCAGTGGCCCAGCTGGTTCTGTGGAGGTGGGTTTCGGGTCGGGCCTCCACCGCTCCCCTCTTGGGTTCCTTGACCACGAACAGCAACAGCACCACGGCCAGGAGACCGAGCCCTGGGGTCACCTGGAGAACGAACGAACGAACACACACACACACACACACACACACACACACACACACACACAGTCAACCTGGACCCCTGACCCTCAAGGTAGAATGCAAACTTCATGTTGTACTATAGTGTTTTTCAACCTGTGGTGCACAAGGTTACTGTAGGTGGCATGTGCAATATTATACTTGGAATATATACATTTACTAATTAATAGTAGAAGTTAAATAAAAAAAATGAGAATTGAAAATCAATATATATTATAAATACTGTGCGGTAAATATAGTATTATGGCTTGTTATTATTTTAAAAATAGTGCAAGTTACACCTAAAGTCAAAGGTTGGGAGGCATCCAAAAGGTTCTGGGTTCGATGTCCACAGTCCACCTGTAGGTATCCTAGTAATATTGAGTTATACTCATATCAGCATAGGTTTCTGTGTGTTTTCGGTGCAACTCTAGTAAGACATACCCTCAGAGTAGTAGCAATTGCAATAGTTAAATTTAGAGGGTAGAAGTAATAGTTATATTTACAGAGCCGTAGTGTAAATAATATTATTGACAGGGTAGAAGTAATAGTAAGTGATAGTAATATTGGTTTCAGTGTGTTCAGTGTTTAACTCCAGCAGGACAACATACCCTAAGGGCCCAATGCCAGTCCCCGGCCGCGTTGTCCACAGAGGAGCCCACAATGTAGCCTAGACCGCTTGGGGCGGACACACACACACACACACACACACACACACACACACACACACAGAGTAAAGACCATACTGTTAAAAACTACAACACAAACAATACATTAATCAATGATGTCACACACACACACACACACACACAGAGTAAAGACCATACTGTTAAAAACTACAACACAAACAATACATTAATCAATGATGACACACACACACACACACACACACACACACACACACACACACACACACACACACACACACACACACACACACACACACACACACACACACACACACACACACACACACACACACACACACACACACACACACACACACACACACACACACACACACACACACACACACACACACACACACACACACACACTTTGGATTGCGGTTGGCTATAGGCCAACAGCTACAATGCTAAGCTAACACCACGTCCAGCCGGGGTTCGGGGGGTGCTTTCTCACCTGCCGACCGGGATGGCAAAGTAGAAGAAGGAGAGCATGATGGTTCTCTTCTCCTTCACGTAGAGGTCAGCGATGATAGTGGGGGCGATGGTGGAGTAGCTGGCCTCCCCCACACCCACCAGGCCCCGGGTCAGCAGCAGAGCCCAGAAATACTGAAACACACACACCACCCTGTTAGTACTTCCGGTCATGTGACCTATGAACGCCACCATGACATGAAGGGCCTTATTATCCACACACACACAGGATAGGATGGTGTATGCTAATAAGCATGCTGATTGAATTGTCAGAAAGTAACAATGGTAGGAAAGTTCCAGTAGAACACAGGACTCTTGATTCCTGGTATGTTTGGGTCAATATTTGGGTGTCACGTTGTAAACAGTGCAGGGAAGTCAAATGATAGGAAGTGTACTGCAGGTCCCCACTTCACAACCAGTTGTGAAGTGGAGGAGTCATTACCTCTACCCTCTAGTGACATCACAAGTGAGAGTATAGTTGGTATATTTTGAAATGGTACTTTAATATGTAGCTTGGGTTTAAAATAGGGGCCCTTTAATATATAGCTTAAGGTTGAAGACATATTCAAATAGGGGCCCTTTAATATATAGCGTGGGGTTAAAGACAGTGTAAAATCGGGGCCCTTTAATATATATATATTGGACTTATAGACAGATTAAAAGAAGAACAAAATACTAACAACTACATATTCAGACCAACAACAGAAAGATTTGTCTTAACAGCAGAGAAAACAGTTAGACTTACGTGTTGGGGCGTGTAGGAGCTGGCCAGCGTCACCAGGGACCAGAAGGTGATGCCCACACTCATGATCCACTTCCTGTTGTAGCGGTCGCCCAGGTAACCGAAGCACGGCGCCAGGAGCATGTAGCTGCAGACAAACACTGGATATAGAACGACGTCATGCAGGTTACACCGTAGACCCGGAAATACATGGATATACAGCAGTTCACTACAAAACGGTACACATCAGGGTGGCAGTAGCTCAGGTTGCTGGTTCGATCTCCCGGCTCCTCCGAGCAAAGTGCTGAGGTGTCCCTGAGCAAGACACCCTAACCCCAACTGCTCTTGATGTGCTGGCTGTTGCCTTGCATGGCTGACTCCGCCGTTGGTGGTTGAATGTGTGACATGAATGGGTGGATGTGAGGCATGACTTGTTCAGGGCTTCGGATAAAAGTCCTTTATAAATACATTCCATTTACATAATCTAGCGGTAAAGCACTAAACACTTCCAGGCTGTATCCAGGGGTTGATTTCAATATGGGAATTTGTATTTGTATATATACTGTATATACACAACAATGCTTCAACTAATGTACACCTTGTAAGTCGCTTTGGATAAAAGCGTCTGCCAAATGCCCTAAATGTAAATGTATACATTGATCTTCAATTCCCATATTGTTTCAGTTCCACTATTGTATTTACAAAATAGAATAGTCCAGACAAACAAAAAACTAATTAGGAATGATTGATGGTCCAAAATATACCTTTAACTAACCAACTAAATGACCAACCATATCTGGAACATGGCTGTCTTCAAACAAACAGCAGCACACAGCTGCTGATGCGACGAGATTAACGTTGAAACCAATAACACAATAAAACATGTTCTACTATGTGCCTTCTCTACGGCGTGCAACATAGGCAGTAGAGTAGTGCAGTGGCTAGGGTTGTTCCACTCCCAATCGAACGGAAATGGGGTTCCGACCCCAGTCTACCTGTAGGCCTCCGAGGGAAAGATGCCCTCACCCCTACCTGCTCCTTAATGACGCTCACCGTACGTCTCTCTTAAAATAAAAGTGTCAGATAAACACTAAACCGTTTTTACAGCCGTGTTAAGGACAAGTCACGTGTTTTGTGTCCTTCAAGAGACAGTACACGCCCCTTTTGCCCGGTCGGTGACCTACACCTATAGCAGAAACTGAAAACAGTAAAAACGGACCCCACCAAATCAAAAACGCTGAATTTTCAGTCGGTTTGCGATACACCAACTGCTCCTTAGCAATACAGTTGAATTGAGTTGATGTGCAACATCATGGAAACATTGCTTTCCCCCAATGGAGCAGACTTAGGCCCCGATCACACAGGATGCGTTTGAGGAAGTGTTTTTTTTGTTGTTGACCGAATCAGCGGTCAGTCTTAGCATTGTTAACACGGAACGGAATTTGCTACTTGCTGCTTGTAAATTATCTTGGCTGAAAACATCAGCATGAAAACCGTTTCTTTCTTATTATATTGTTATAATATTGTGGTAATTCCGATCAGTGAACTCATACAGCTCCGGGTATCCCGTAGTAGCAACGACCAGTCTCTCCTCCATGTTTGTTTGCGGAATCGCCCTGTAAGTCCTGCCTCTCAATTCATCCGATTGGACAATGAAAAAAAAATGATCGCTTACGACGTCAACAACGACGTAAACGGTGCACAAAACGCTTACTGTCGAAAAACCTAAAATCGAAAAAGGCGGCACCCCAAAAATAAAAACATGCCCTGTGTAAACACAGGGCCTGAGTCACAGGGCCTAAGTCTCGCAACTCGGTTGACGGGTTTGGTCGTCCGTGTGTACATTTGGGGTCAGATGCTCTCTTGTCGTTAACGTGACGCTGCAGTCTGAACAAAGGCAGCTCTGCATCGTCACGTAGATCTGTGAATTAAGCTTCAAAGTTGAATGTATCCTCACCTGTTTGGAGCAGGCCAGACTTCCCGTCATCGATGCCAAAGTACCTCTCGATATCAGGGAGCACACCTGGATGGAAAGGAAACATTAACATCAACAAAGGAAGTACTGGATGGTAACAAGCTCATAAGACAGGTAGCAGTTATGGTTAGTGGTCAATTCATGATTTGAAGTTGAATCTCCTTAAGTATTCTTAGATGACAGATTTACTAATTTGTTACTGCTCGTTGTTAATTAATGTGCACAACACACGTGAGACTTGGAACCAGTAACCCATGTCAGGGCGCGAGCCAGCCGACCTGCTACGGTGAAGCGGTCCATGTAGTTCAGCAGGTTGATGTAGCAGAGGACCGCCACGGTGAGCCGTGCCCTGGTCACCGATACGCCGCTCACTGGCTCCTCCTCCTGCTGGACAGGCCCCGCCTCCTCCCCCTCACTGTCATCGGAGAGGAAGTGCGTTGAATCGCCGAGGGGATCGCTCAGAGACATGGCTGTCGCTGCTGCTGCTGTTGCTGAGAAACAAGTAACCACAGCAGCTGATAGTTGGCTTTTAGCATAGAGAGAGAAAATAAAGAGTAAACAGAGTGGATACAGACCTATACAAACGTAATCTCCTGATAGCATGAAGACAACAGGGAGTCTTCTGCCGGGGAAATAGATTGGAGTGATTTATCTCGAAGAGTTTCCTGTTTACTCTTCATTCAGCCTTTGAAACTCGTTCAACTGATTTGCTTGTGCAGCCCTTTGATTTTTTTGCAGTGACACCAATATTGATTAATTGCACTCTCTGATTGTTGTCAGCCTTACCTGGAGGTATCTTCTGATAGAAACGTCTGCTGGCAGACTACATGTAAAACAATGTCGAATCAACCGAGAGAAAAGCTTCTTGCCAAAAACTAAGAAGAAGTAAGCACCAACATAGACAGACCTAACTGTACATCTGTCCTATTAGGAACCACAGTGTACGTGTAAAAAGACGGGAAGCAATACTTAAAATTGTATTTGTGGAGAGGCCAGGAGACAGCCGAACGGGTACTTACCCTTTCTGATTCTAGACTGATGATGCAAGTAACCGTCATGTGAGGGACAAACAAGAACTGAAACTAGACTGCCGATGAATGAATGGGAGGACGCCAGACATCTACAGTGGATCGAGATGTATGTGAATACAGTTGTAGTTTTAGGGGGGGGGGGGGGGGTAGACTGGCATGTTGCGTCAGATTAAAATCAAAACACAAGCATTGAAACCCGAGACGCTATCGCTTCCAATTTCAATGTGTCACTGCTCTCAGTTCGACACGACGGCCGACGTGGTTGTGGATGGCGCAGCTATTGGTGGTGATAATAACAACAACACCATCAGTACTCCACCCCCACCCAAATACAGTAAACACTACTTCAACTGTAGACTGAACGAGCGACAGGGGTGACATGATGCTTCACAGTATGTGAAGAGAGACTAAACATCAACACTAAACATCAACAGTATATCCGAGACAATCAGAAATGACCACACTAATTAGAAAAATTATGATGTTGATTAACAGTTATCAATCATAATGTACTCAGATGGGGTCTTTGTTTAAGTCCTAATGCCGTGGAGTGCTGGACAACACTCAGTGACAGCAGAGAGCAGACGTAAAGACCCTAAAGGACGCTCACATAACGTCGTGTTGTTTACCTCAGTCCGTGTTGACGCTTCTCCGATGATCCGGTCTCAACTAACGATCCGAATTCAAATAAAACCAGTTAAATCCCCATGACGAGAGGTACCGTCAAACACTAATAGATGGCATATGTTAAACGCGAGGTGAACCGTTAAAAAGTAAAGTTCTAACACCGCATGATGAACCTATTTCGACTTCTTTAGCGCCATGTTTGATCTAGCATTGCTTCCGCGTTGCGCCTCACGTGACTAATTTCATCAAGTCACGTGGTCACAGAAACATAACAGGACAGGACCAGTACTATCCTTGATTTATTAATAAATATTTATGAAGGATTATTAGCCCCCCTTTAAATAATTGATTTGACTGTCACATGTTTTATATTTGTATGAAAATTCATAGTTTTGAAAGACTACATTATTAATTCATCACATTACATTTCAGTCATTTAGCAGACACTTTTATCCAAAGTGACTTACAATACTGCGTTTAACAAAGGCAGGTAAGAGAACAACTTGTCACCAGAAGTCATAAGTGCATTTCATTCCTCACAAAAAACTCCAAAACTGAACCAGTGCTCAGGTAAAAGTACAATAAGTTGGACAAAATCTCACTAACTAACAAGCAAACTATCTAATTAGTAAGAGGCTAGTAGGCTAGTAAAAAGTGATAGGAGGAGACGCTAGGAGGAAGGATCCGGGTAGTGTTTCCTGAAGGTGAGTTTTCAGCCTGCGGTGGAAGATAGGCAGTGACCCTGCAGTCCTGACATCCGTGGGGGGACGGGGGCACACCCGATGATCTTCTCTGCCGTCCTCAGGACCCTCTGGATGGCTTTCTTGTCCTGTGCAGTGGTGTTGTCGTACCACACAGTGACGCCACTCGTCAGGACGCTCTCTACGGTGCCACGGTAGAAGTTCGCTAGCCACCGTTGGCCTATTCTGCTTTTCCTGAGGCACCGCAGAGCATAGAGGCGCTGGTGTGCCTTCTTCAGCATGACCTTCAGAAATCTGTAGCCCTAGGAAACAAAAGCAGCTGACTACTTCCTGCTGAAGTCCACGATGAGCTCCTTACTCTTGCTGACATTCAGTGCTAGGCTGTTTTCCTTGCACCATTGCGTCAGTCGGACTACCTCATCCGAGTTCAGAGTTCCCTATTTCAAAGCGAGTGTAAAACGTGTTCAGCTCGTCTGGTAGGTTAGGGTCGTTGTTGGTGACTTCCCCTGAGCTCCCCTTGTAGTTGGAGAGGACCCTCAGACCTTGCCACATACGTCTGGTGTCAGAGCCCCTGAACTGTAATTCAAATTAGTTTTTGTAATCCAATTTACCCTTCTTGATGGCTTTTCGGAGTTCATACTTGGCCTGCTTGTAGTGATCAGAGTCGCCTGTTGTGAAAGCGGTACTCCGTTCCTTTAGTTTGTTTCCGTATGTCAGCATTCATCCATGGTTTGCAGTTTGGGAATGAGCGAAACAGACCTGGTCGGGATGATTCCTCCACCATTAAAATGCCTGTTAATGTATGCTGTGACATGATCTGCATACACATTCAGGTCAGTGGTCTGGAATACACACACATTACAGGTAGCCAGTGTGGAGACAGGAGAAGGGTAGATGTGTGCATATCACAGAACAACACGGTATGTCAGAAACCTTTTATTAAACAAAAATCTGCAATTCAGATGGTTGCAAATTATTTGTCCAATCCGAGATCAAATCTAAACCACATCTGTAGTTTAGGCCTACATAATACATTTGAGTAATTTCAAATCTACCCCAGAGGTTGTAAAGGGTGGAAGATAGATTGAAGATCTGCTTCAGCTCCACACTTCGATGACATCACCGTCTTCCATGTCCAGCTGGGCGGGGGTGTGGCTTGCGTTGATCTTGGAACCATCAAACAGGAATCGCAGTTTAGCCCTGCCCCCCGCTGACTGACTGGTCGTGTACTGAGAGAGGATGGTGCCCAGTGGTGCTTCCTGGGGACACACAAACACAGGACACAGGACACACACAACTTGATTGGTTTGACGCTCTAGCTGGTGTGTGTGTGTGTGTGTGTGTGTGACTAACTTTGTTTAGAGAATACTCCTGCGTGGAGCCTTTGTCTTTTCCTTGCAGGCGCACAGTGATGATGTCACTGCTCTGGATCTCCTGCTTCGCATCCTCTGCCACGACAACACAATCTACACAACACAACACAACACAATGCATGGACAGTTTCACTTTCATAACACAAAGACAGACAAGTCAAGTTAGGTAACCATTAAAACACCAACGTACAGCAACACAGACCAGATAGAGCTGCATTACATCATAGTATTATAATATATATATGATGCAACACAAGATCAAAGTAACTTAACAATGTTTTTATCCCTGAAGGGGATTCAATTACTGTAAAATATGTAACAAGGTTCTGTATTTGCTGTTGCCTTACCGATGATGTCAGCGATGCTCAGGCTCAGCTGATTGGCTGAGGAGTGAGCAGGAAGCTCCATCTCATTCCTAAGCAGCAGGATGCGGGAAGGCGGGACATTGAGCTTGACGGACAGCACCTTCACCGCCTCACTCAGCGGGCTGGACTGGAGACCGAGGGGGAGGAGTTAGCAGGGAGCTGGCCACTTGTTACAGTGCAGTCACATGACCAGAGAGCAGATGTGTGAGATGCAGAACCGCCTGTTGTTCATTAAAAGGGCCCCCATCATAACGCCAAGTGTGAGTGTGATTAGCCATTACAGACCATTTCAAGATCTGGGTGGACACTTTAACTGTAATGTCAACAAGGAACAGACACAAGAAGAAGGAAAGCTCAAGTCCTTCAGAGTCCCTGCCGGAGACTCTGAAGGAACAGACAACGGTCTGGAATGGCAAATCCCACTCACAACTGGCCCCTTTAAGCTTAATATTTGTATTAACTTATTGCCAAGCACTTATTTTATGTAAAAATGTACAATTGATTTATTTTTGTGGTTTATTTTTTGTAATTCTTGTCATTTGTAATTTGAGAACATCTTTTTGAGCTGGCAATACAAAATACAAAATCTGAAAAAGTTATATTTGACGGGGACAGAACAACAATTCCATTTAGTCATTTAGCAGACGCTTTTATCCAAAGTGACTTGCAAGTAAGGCTGAGAACAATCAAGCTAATCATCAATCAACAATGTTTGGGTACGAGTGTAGTGACACCACTCCACCAAGTCAACTTTATTAGTATCGCCCTCAATCACAGGTCCAGTCCCGAAGGACTTTACAGACCACATTAAACAACCTAATCCCTTAACCCTAAATCCGCTAAAGGACTAAAAGGAAAACAACTCCCCAAACCCAGAGGGAAGAAACCTTCCTCCAGCTTCCAGGGATGTTAGAAGGGAGATGGGTGCCCAGTGGGACAAGACCTATAATAAACCACAGTTCTGTCTTTTGAGGCATGGCCTCCAGGGACCTACAGGGATCTAGAGCTCTATCAACACCGCAGAGACCTACAGACACCACAGGGACTTAAGACACCACAGAGACTTACAGACCTACAGACACAACAGAGACTTACAGACCTACAGACACCACCGGGACTTAAGACACCACAGAGACTTACAGACCTATAGACACAACAGAGACTTACAGACCTACAGACACAACAGACACCCACAGACACAACAGAGACTTAAGACACAACAGACCTACAGACACAACAGGGACCCACAGACACAACAGAGACTTAAGACACCACAGAGACTTACAGACCTACAGACACAACAGAGACTTACAGACCTACAGACACAACAGGGACCCACAGACACCACAGGGACCTTCAGACACCACAGGGACCTTCAGACACCACAGGGACCTACCGACACCACAGGGACCTTCAGACACCACAGGGACCTTCAGACACCACAGGGACCTACCGACACCACAGGGACCTTCAGACACCACAGGGACCTTCAGACACCACAGGGACCTACCGACACTACAGAGACCCGGTGGATCCCCGTCCGACAACGGAACTTGAGCTTGATCTCACGGTCCACCAGGGGGACCTCCGGCTCCAGGAGATAGATGTCATCGTCGCAGTGCAGGGCGTCGGGGAGAGAGGGGCTGGTGGCAGTGGGGGGAGGACCACTTCTCCTGGTCCTCATCTTCGTCGGAGAGTTGGCGAGGAGGGAGGTGACAGAGTCCAGTCTGCTGTTCACCTGTCTGAGAGAGCGAGAGAGTGAGAGCTGTGGGTAACTGTGTGCAACGTGACAACTCTGTGTTGTGTGGTTGTGTGCAAAGTGTGTGTAACAGTGTGGCGTGGTGGTGTGTAACTGCGTTTAGTAGTGTGTAACTGCATTTAACAGTGTGTTACAGTATTGTGTGGTGGTGTTTTAACTGTGTGGATGTGTGCTAGTGTGTAACACGTGTGTAACTGTGTGCTTGTGGTGACTCACTTCATGGTCCTCCAGACCCGGGTAGACACCTGAACCTGGGGATAAGAGGGGGTGGAGGGGGGGGAGGGGGAGCAGAGGCCCACATCCTCTCTATAGGGGAACAACAAGGTTAACAAGCTTAGTGGCTCACTACCTTAATAAACATGTCTCAAGATAAGCCACAATTAAATAAGCCATATGCAGCCATAAACCCATCGTGTACTGATATGCCAATAATTATAATAATAATGTTTCCTGGGATTTTATCACAGGTTCTCCTACTATATTTCCATTTGATTATATTTATGTTTATCATATTTTTTCTTTATGAGATGCACTTTGTAATTAATTTGTTTGTTTACATTCTTCCATTTTGGGACATGCTTAACATTGTCTAGTATCTAGATAATTTATCTATAATCTAGATTATAGATTATTTATCTATAGATTATTTATTAGTTTTACTAGCATACTAGTTTGTATATAGTTTAAAATAACCTGTGATTGTGGTGAGAATAACCTACTCACCTGGTCTAGTCTGGTCTATCTAACCTTGTTCTAGTCTGGTCTATCTCACCTGGTTCTAGTCGATCTCACCTGGTTCTAGTCTGGCCTATCTCACCTGGTTCAAGTATAGTCTATCTTACCTGGTTATTGTCTTTCTCACCTAGTTCTAGTCTTGTCTATTTCACCTGGTTCTAGTCTGGTCCATCTCACCTGGTTCTTGTGTAGTCTATCTCATCTGGCTCTCGTCTGAGCTATCTCACCTGGTTCTAGTCGAGTCTAGTCTATCTCACCTTGTTCCAGTCTGGTCTATCTCACCTGGTCTTAGTCTGGTCTGGGGATTTGTGCAGCCCCTCTTCCTCAGAGTCTGTGAAGGGGAAGTTGCTCACTTTGGGTTCCGGACTGCTGTCCAGCACCTCTGCATGGTCACCTTGGTAACCAAAAACGTAACACAGGTGAGAGAACACACCTGGGAAAGGCTTAACTCATTTAGAGGGAAAACATCTTCCCTGTGGACACAGATGATCTTTTTTCAGTGGACTGTCCTTTTCACAAATAAAGTGTTTAAGTGTATAAGTAATGGGAGTAACTAAGTAGAGAAATAGTTGTGCTACAAATGTACGAACATTTTTATGTGTTTTAAACCTCACATTTGTCTTCACGTGTGGTGTTGTGCAACAGCTCCGCATGGGTCGGCTTCCACTGAAGACAGTTGTTCACCTGTAGACAAACAGGGGAATTCACTTTCAAATGGACGTTTATGTTATATGGTATTAGTTGTGCACTTGTCAGGTGTCTTGTTTAATGGGAAAGAAATATTTAAACCGCGTCTAATCCGATTTATTCTAGTTCTGTGTAGTTGTTGACTTACTTTGTTGGAGTAGATGGGTACAGATTTGATGGTCGAGGGGTCTATGATTATGCGGCGGCGTTTGGGTGGTCTGTTCACGGGAGAGACCCGTGTCAACGAGTCACTGTCACTGTCCGACATCTGTGGTAAACAACAAACATCATCTGAGTGCCTCTGAATCTCTTAATATGTCTTAATATGTTGATGAGTAACACTCAACTTAAGTTGCCGATGACATAACAAAAAAAATAAGGTGGAAAAGGGAAAATTAATATTATGGATTGCATTGTTTCTTATTGCGGCAACAGGGCTTCGCCTTCGCTTGTTTGTTGTGAATATGTAATAATGCACCTTTCTATAAAAAAAAAATGTCTCTAGCATTTTACTGCCAATTGTGATCTAGTCGGACACCTATTACGAACACAACGATCGCTACTGCTGCCACTGTCGGGCAAACCTATACGGTTGAACCCCTCTTTCTGCATTCAGTTCAATAGTTTCTTCCACACTGGATGAATCACCTCATCACTCGCCATTTAGCAGGTGTACAACGGAGCACTGATGACGTCATTTCGATCACACCACTAGTAAAAATGGCGGCGTCCAGTGCAACTACGATAAATGTTTCAATACACATAATTAAAAATACTAGATGAAGTCGAAAATCGACCATATTTTCAGAATATGACATAATTATGTACACGTACATTTTCTTAGCCTATTAGTGAACTATCCCTTTAACTTGATAAGACTATTTTAAAACGTTGACGTGTTCTCGTAGAAGGGGTTACATCACATGCTTACCTCCAAAGCTGTCTTTTTAACTTTCCCCTCGTGGTTCTCTTTATTCCAAAGATTGTTATGAGATTGAAATGAACTATTATTGTATGATCTCCCTCTGTAGAAATCCAATAACCTACGTTATAAATATAACATACCAACACACTATCATCATCTAACTATGATCGTGAATATTCGCTAAATGTGAGCTGTGGTCACAGTTGAGATGGAAGACGCCCTAATAAAATAACATCTAGATTTAAATAAATCTTTTAACTTTAATGCATTGAATTGAACTAACGCGGAGAATTCAAGCTCTCTCTCTCTCTCTTTCTCTCTTACTTGTAATTGTTGATGTTTTTTTCCGCTCTGCTTTAGAAGCTTGGTCCTGATTGGCTCAACTTGAGTAAGCGCGGCCGTGATTGGTTAGACGTCAGTCAGTCAGATTTGATGCACAAAATACTGGCTCAGGTCGAATAGTAAAACAATGTCACACGTCCCGTCTTTTCCTAATCACTTTTACTTGACCGACGACAGAAAACGAAATCAATATCAATATTAATACATACAAATATTGTTATAAGAGTACCAAAGCAATGCTGACACATTATAAAAAATACCAGTTTGAATAATCGTAAGACAAACAAAGATATGATTTCTTTGTTATTTTATTCCAAAGTCATAGCAATCCTAACGATTTGAAAAATATAAATGATCAAGCAATAAAAACATTTACAAAAGCTCCACGGATGACATGGGCATGACAACAGTGGCAGATCAAATCTCCATTCCTGCACATAGTTCAGCGACGAAGACTCTGCCGACATCTCATCTTCATCTCTCCCCGTTCAACTCCACACAGCGGAACACGGTAATGGAACAGGATCTCCTCTTCATCGCCAGAACAAGAAGTAGAACGAAGCGCCGTCCCTCTGCAGTCTCCTGTGTGTGTGTGCATGTTCGTGCCTGCGTGCGTGTGTGTGTGTGTGTGTGTGTGTTTGTGTCCTCTCCTTATTTTGTGTCTTCATCTCCTTGTCCGTCTCCTCACTACTTCTTCTTGTTCTCCTTGCACGCGACAACGTAGCGCTGAGCTACGTTGAGTGGCGGGGAGTAGCCGTCTGCATATGAAGTGTCCTCAAACAGCACTGAGTAGTCGTCCTGGGGCTACACACACACCCACAACCACACCCACACACACACACCCACACACACAGGGGTTAGGCCAAAGTCCCTCCTTCTCAAGGTTTAACGGTTCTCAACACGTGGGTCGGTTACCTAGATAGACCGAGATATGAGATATATGTGAGGATTGTGTATGAGGAAGTGGAACGCGTCTACGGCGCACATGATAAGCACTTCCAGGAGCGTTCCTCACTCACCACCGACAGTGCCAGATCAAAGGCCTCTATAATAATATTTTTTTTAAATTGTCTGAAAAGGAGAACCAATGTGTTTGTTTTGTTTGGAATATGGATGAATTACGCCCTTTTGGAAATAAGTGAAAATATACAAATATACACAGACACACACCTTTGTTGGTGTTGTAGGAAATTTAAATTGACTTAATTTGAATCTAAGCCTATTGGGGATGAGGATTCAGTTTATATTTTAATTAACTCCCCGCAAATAAATTACCCACAAATAAATACTATATATCCAAAAATATATATGTTTGACTCGGTTGACACCTGCACACTACAGAGGAGCCTGCATGTGTGTGTGTGTGTGTGTGTCTCACCCTGTGTGGTGGGGTGTGTATTAGGGCCCTATAGAAGCAGGTGGTCTGGGGGTAGAGGGCCAGCACGAGCTGGTCCTTGCTGAACAGAGCCTCGGGGTCTGTCTCCGGGTTGGCCTTCCACTGGGGGAGGGGGATGATCCTTCGCCTGCTCAGGGTGTGTCTCCTGGAATACACACACACACACACACACACACACACACACACACACACACACACACACACACACACACACACACACACACACACACACACACACACACACACACACACACACACACACACACACACACACACACACACACACACACACACACACACACACACACACACACACATATATATATATATATGAAACACACACACACACATATATATGAAACACACACACACACACACACATTTCTGCTGAGTGGGCAGATGGGGGACTGTTCAGCTGACTCACTCTTTTCCCTCCTCGTCGATGTCGTCCACTTCATACCTAAGAGGAGGAGAAAGGAGAATGAGAGTGGGGAGGAGAGGAGACGAGACAAGAGCAGAGGAGAGGAGATTTAGGATGGGAATAATCTCAAATCCTTAGAAGTACCCGAGTGGAGGTTATGTTGTCAAAAACATTTGCTAACAAACCTGTGTCCACAAAGTACACAACACTTTGTCGTACACTTCTACAGAACCCAGTAGCCATCGTGAGCTTGTGCAAAATAACCTTTGACATGGAGAGTCAAAATAACTACTTAGGGCTAGTGTTGAGTTCGGGTCCTACTTGTTAGGACAAACTGGGGGTGTGTTCTACTTTCTACAATTTCCAAAATTTATACAATCGATGGGTTAGAGGAAAATGGAGAGTGATGATAAACAAAATGACTTTATACAGTTGCAAGAAAAAGTATGTGAACCCTTTGGAATTACCTGGATTTCTGCATAAATTGGTCATAAAATGTAAATGTAATCCAAGTCACAACAATAGACAAACACATGTCTGCTTAAACTAATACCACACAAACAATTATATGTTTTCATGTTTTTATTGAACACACCATGTAAACATTCACAGTGCAGGGTGGGAAAAGTATGTGAACCCTTGGATTTAATAACTAGTTGACCCTCCTTTGGCAGCAAAAACCTCAACCAAACATTCCCTGTAGTTGCAGATCAGACCTGCACAACGGTCAGGAGGAATTTTGGACCATTCCTCTTTACAAAACGGTTTCAGTTCAGCAATATTTTTGGGATGTCTGGAGGTCATGCCATAGCATCTCAATCGGGTTGACTCTGACTGGGCCACTCCAGAAGGCGTATTTTCTTCTGTTGAAGCCATGCTGTTGTTGATTTACTTCTGTGCTTTGGGCCATTGTCCTGTTGCATCACCCATCTTCTGTTGAGTGTCAATTGGTGGACAGATGGCCTTAAGTTCTCCTGCAAAATGTCTTGGTAAACTTGGGAATTAATTTTTCTGTCGATGATAGCAATCTGTCCAAGCCCTGAGGCAGCAAAGCAGCCCCAAACCATGATGCCCCTCCACCATACTTCACAGTTGGGATGAGGTTTTGATGTTGGTGTGCTGTACCTTTTTTTCTCCACACATAGTGTTGTGTGTTCCTTCCAAACAACTCAACTTTGGTTTCATCTGTCCACAGAATATTTTGCCAGTAGTGCTGTGGAACATCCAGGGGCTCTTTTACAAACTTCAAACGTGCAGCAATGGTTTTTTGTACAGCAGTGGCTTCCTCCGTGGTGTCCTCCCATGAACTCCATTCTTGTTCAGTGTTTTACGTATTGTAGATGTGTCAACAGAGATGTTAGCATGTGCCAGAGATTTTTGTAAGTCTTTAGCTGACACTCTAGGATTCTTCTTCACCTCATTGAGCATTCTGCGCTGTTCTCTTGCAGTCATCTTTACAGGACGGCCACTCCTAGGGAGAGTAGCAACAGTGCTGAACTTTCTCCATTTATAGACAATTTGTCTTACCGTGGACTGATGAACATCAAGGCTTTTAGAGATACTTTTGTAACCCTTTCCAGCTTTATGCATGTCAACAATTGTTAATCTTAGGTCTTCTGTTGCGCAAGCATGGTTCACATCAGGCAATGCTTCTTGAGAACAGCAAACTCAAAACTGGTGTGTGTTTTTTATAGGGCAGGGCAGCTTTAACCAACACCTCCAATCTGGACTCCAGGTTGGCTGACTCCTGACTCCAATTAGCTCTTGGAGAAGTCATTAGCATAGGGGTTCACATACTTTTTCCACCCTGCACTGTGAATGTTTACATGGTGTGTTCAATAAAAACATGAAAACATATACTTGTTTGTGTGGTATTAGTATAAGCAGCCTGTGTTTATCTATCTTAGATAGACTTAGATGAAGATCAGAACACATTTTATGTGGTAGTATGATGGGCTGTGACAAGTGTATGGACCAGTCTGCCGCATCTCTTCCTAGAAACAACTGCGTGTGTGTGTGTGTGTGTGTGTGTGTGTGTGTGTGTGTGTGTGTGTGTGTGTGTGTGTGTGTGTGTGTGTGTGTGTGGATAATCGCCAAGACCAGATGTGCAGTGTGTACCGCCGAAGTCTGCCCTCACTTTAGAGGTAAAAGTGGGTAGGAGCCTTGAGTAACGGGTTAGGGTCCTACCGGTTGGTGGATGTTAGGGTTAGGGACCCACTGGTTGGTGGAGGTTAGGGTTAGGGACCCACTGGTTGGTGGAGGTTAGGGTTAGGGACCCACTGGTTGGTGGAGGTTAGGGTTAGGGACCTACTTGTTGGTGGAGGTTAGTGTAGGGTTAGGGTCCCTAACCCTTAACAAACCTCCAAAGACAAGTATGACCCTAGGGTTAAGGCTCCTACATGTTGGTGGAGGTTAGGGTTATGGTCCTACTTGTTGGTGGCGTGGCTGTAGCTGACCACCTCGGCCAGGATCCACTGTTCGTCCCCGTCCACAGCCTTCACGCGGGCCGCCACCTTGTCGCCCTGCTTGGCCACGTAGTCGCTGCTGGCGGGGGTCGCGCCGCACAGCGGGGGAGGACTGGAACCACCACCGGAGTGGAGGGAGGGATAGAGGTGTTTGTTTACAACAACGACTGCTGCAGTTTCTACAATTTGCACAAGGTATAGTATGAGTTATAGTTATAGTTGCCGTCTTCCGTTTCCTGTCTACGTGAGTTGCCATGTTCCCGCGTGATTTGGCTATTTTTTTCAGAGAAGGCACGATCAATCGGATAGTGGAGTCTTCATGTTATGATACAAGGAGTGCTGCCACTATCATAACATTGTCACCCATATATTACACTGTCATACTTCTTTTGCTGGACTTTCTGGACTCATTAAAGTAACTGCACTGTATTCATGATGCTGCTGCACTACTACCACTTTAAAAAAAAATTGCACAATCTGCTATATGTATATACCGTTATATCCGTCAGTCACTTTATTGTGTATAGTATTGTATACTATAGTGTTGTTTATAGTATATAGAATATAAAATATTGTATTGTTTATAGTATAGTATTGTTAAGTATAGTATAGGATTGCATAGTTTAGTATAGTAAAGTATTGTTATTATTGAAGGGAATGGGGAGTAAGCATTCCATTGTATTTGTTACAAATAAAAACATCTTGACTGTTCTCAGTCGCACTAAGATCACTGTGAGTGAGTGAGTGACAGCTACCTGTCTCCAGGCTTGCCAATCCACAGAGGGAGGGTCATGGCCGACTGCTGGAGGAGGGTCATCAGCACCCCCCTCCTCATGGTCTTTCTGGGGGGGTCAGTGTCGCTGTACACACCCGCCATCTTGGCAGCTGGAGAGAAACAACATCATGACAACAACAATGGCGTTTACTTTTCGAAAGGTGAATATGTACATAGTACATGTCCATCCATGTCCATGTTGTGTGAAAGTTGTGACTGTGATGTGGTTGTCGAGTGACTAACCAACGATTTGTAATAGGATAGAGAGAGAGAGAGAGAGAGAGAGAGAGAGAGAGAGAGAGAGAGAGAGAGAGAGAGAGAGGAGAGAGAGAGAGAGAGAGAGAGAGAGAGAGAGAGGAGAGAGAGAGAGAGAGAGAGAGAACTAAAAACCTACCTAATCTCCTCTCCTCCAACAAGGATTTGATCTCTGCTATTTTGTCGAGCGCATGACGTAGGATACTGTGAGTGAGAGAAGAGACACGCATGAGCCCTGTGTTGAGCATTCTCAAGCTGACAGGCAGACAGGTGAACAGACAGGTGAACAGACAGACAGGAAAACAGACAGTTAAACAGACCAGTGAACAGACCGACAGGTGGACAGACACGTAAGCACACCGGTGGAATGATAGGTGAATAGACAGACAGGTGAACAGACAGATGTGCAGACAGGTAAACAGACAGATGGGCAGACAGGTAAACAGACAGACAGGTAAGCAGACACGTGGACAGACAGGTAAGCACACCGGTGGACAGACGGGTGAATAGATAGATGTGCAGACAGGTAAACAGACAGATGGGCAGACAGGTAAACAGACAGACAGGTAAGCAGACACGTGGACAGACAGGTAAGCACACCGGTGGACAGACGGGTGAATAGACAGATGTGCAGACAGGTAAACGGACAAAGAGAGGAGAACCTGCACTCTGCCTCTGCGTCGGCCTTGGCCGTGGTGTAGAGCCCCCTCAGCTTGGTGCGGTAATACGGGGAGGCTGGAGGACAGGTAAACACATTATACTAGTTATAGATTCATATTTACTGTTGAATACTCACCATGTACAGATTTGTATTTACTGTTGAATACTTACTATGTATAGATTTGTATTTACTGTTTAATACTATGTGTAGATTTGTATTTACTGTTTAAAACTTACTATGTATAGATTCATATTTAATGTTAAATGCTTACTATTTATAGATTAATATTCACTGTTTAATATTTACTATGTAGATTTGTATGTAATGTTTAATGCTTACTATGTATAGAATCATATTTACTGTTTATTGCTTACTATGTATAGATTCATATACACTTACTATTTGCCACTATTTAGACATTTAGCAGATTATTGTATCGAAAGCTAATTCTGATATTAAATTAAAAAGATCCAGTATATTTATTTATCGAATTAACTAATAAATTAACCAATTAATTAATTAACCAATTAATTGATTCAGCATCCTGCTATCCATTAAGGCATCCTGGTAGACCGTGAATATGTCAGACTGTATCTGCATTGAATGTGTACACCATGTGTTGTACTGTGCATAACAGCAAGGAAATAGAGAAAATATATATATATATTTACTTTTGTTTTCTGTCTGCATCCTTTCGTGTGTTTTCTGGATGTTGAGCAGGTTGTGCTCACTGCGCGACCGTTCCTCCTGAGACCGAGAGGACAACAGAGGACATTTATATTGATGTGGGATATTGCATATTACACGATCATAGTACATTATACCTATACTGATACTGATAAGTGTGGGTCACTTTGGATGAACTATATGCAACACTGCCAATAATAGATTATCTACCCATCAATGTGCTTTAGGACTGCTAAAATGTAAACAGCATCTACGGGACATGGTTTATATTAAATAGGTAATTCACCGGTATGGGATGGGGTTTACATTAAATATCAAACTCACCTGTACAGGATGTGGTTTGTATTAAATATATAACACACCTGTATGGGATGGGGTTTATATTAACTATCTATCCACCTGTATGTGTTGGGGTTGATATTAACAATGTAAACCACCTGTAAGGGTTGGGGTTTATATAAATGATACAACCCACCTGTATGGGATATGGTTAATTCAATATAATCTGACCCACCTGTGTCTGTTTAATGAGTTGATGGAGCTCCGTCAGCAGCTCAGCTATTTTGGTGTCTGCGGACATGATGCTGGTGCCTGAGGAAGGAGTTGGGTAAGACAGAGAGACTGTGGATCAATGAATAGTGTGTATATGAATGGGTATCTTTAACCCACAGCTAACGCAAACACTGTCCCGCTTTATGACAGCCAGCGGGTTTAAGAGATATATATATAGAGAGAGAGAGAAGTGCATTGGCATAATTCGCTACATTTACTAATTGAGTCGTATTAAGCGAGGGTAGTGTGTCTGCCAGGTTGATTTTCAGCCTACCTTGTTTGTTTTGGTTTACAGGGGGATAGGCTAGGCTAGGCTAATCTATTAGCGGGTTAGCAGTACGAGATGCGTACCGAGCGGCAGGAGGGACAAAGTTAGTTTTGTTATGGCGGACTGCCGCGTTCATGTGGAATTTGCCGTGTATTTACAAACGTGTATATGTAAACGGGTAAATTATATAAATACATGCTTATAAGTACTAACCACTGCAAATTGTTAACTTAGTCACCCGTTTAGACACGATTTTGCACGAAGTGCAGCCAATAATTACTTTAGTTTATAGCAAAACTAAAATGTAGACCTATTCAAATATTAATGTAATAATGAAAAGGGGGAAATTGTGTACATTGTTGCGAAATTGGACGCATTAAACAGGAACAGGCCTACTGCACATGTTATTATCAAATATGCAAGTATGTGCAAGAATATATAGGCCCATTTTGTGTTGTAAATGGGAGGATATTGCTGTGCAGACAAACAGAATCACGTCAGATAGCTTCCTGACCTGTGTGTCCACATGTGACTGTACGAACAGGAACAAGGAGAGACTTGGCTCTCATTCCCTCAAATATTTACAGTACAGAGGGTCATGTGACCACAGGGAGACCAGGAGGGGAGGGAGGAAGAGAGGAGAAACGAAAATACTTCCAGAAAACAACAAGAGCTCAGGGTAGAGTAAGGTCAGAGTAGACGAGTCAGTGTTTACGACTTCAAGGATACATTATCAATGACTCATAAAACAAAAACACATCTACTGACTAATATAACTTTTGTCAAACCCTTGCCAGCGTGTTTTTCAAAGGGACCCATGCTGGGTTTCTGAGTGTACAGCAGACCGTGAGTCAGAAGGGTTAACATCTAGAAGTTTCTCCACCTACTCCCCCAAAAAAACATCATGAAAGTCACGTAGCTTGGCAACGTCCTCAGGATTCTGCCTGTGAGCAGAATTTATTTTGGGAGGAATAAGTAAGTGTTCCATATGACTAACACTATCAACTGCTTTTGTTATATCATATATATCTATATCTGCTGTGCTCCCAAACCCATTCCCAGTATTAAAGGGGTTTTGTTCAGTTTGTTTGATAATGTTACATAAACTAACCATCGCCTGTTTACATAGAAGTCTGCCCTCTGCACACACACTCTACTGTTCTTTGATGTTTACAAGTTAACTCATATTAAACTCATATTATTCAAATGATCAATATTGCGACTTTACTTATACAATTAATGTAGTTGTTTTTTGCACTTAGAAAAGTCTATTTGACAGTTATTTTAAACACAACTAAATCAAAATGTCAATAAGTAAGTAATACTGCTCCCTCAAATGAGGAGTACTTTTGTATGGCTGTAGGCTACTCTTATTCTCAGATTCTTATGAGGCGTGTTAATGTATTTTCTAAATCAACTAAAGCAAGTGAACATATTTATTCTCCTCCACACACATGCTCTCTTGTACAGACTGCAGTCACAAACACAGACACAGACACACACACACAGGCAGATGGAGGCCAGGGTCGACTAGTGGACCTACAGGTGCTGATAAGCTCTGCCAGTGTAATGTCTGACGTTGGGGATCGTCCTATCAGCAGATAGACGCTATATCAAAGTGACATGTTGTTGATTAAATATTAAACCAGGTCTGGAGGCATATCAGCACTCAGGACAACTCACTTTGAAACAAGCCGCCAACTCCGGTATAAAATGTAAAAATTGAAAAGGAGACAAGGCTACCTTACCTCGTGATAGACCACCTCGCCCACTAGAACAACAAGAGAGGAACCACGGGACGAATTGCACACAAAGACTTTAATTTATGACTGTATGACAGATTCAACTAAACACACACAAGTTACAACACAACAGGATACCAAATAAACTGATTTTTTTACATCATGTGATAAATAATATAGTTTAGCCAATATGAATCGCACACATAAAATATAAGACGCAGTATAACCGCCAGCCAGCCAATGAACAACACGTGTGTAACGGAAGAGGAGCACCACAACAAACATGTAACGTTGACCTCGGTCTATAGCGAACTTTTATGTTTACCTAACACATTTGGGTCTGATTAAACTTTTACCAAACTGATGCAACTATTGTGAAAGGGGACACCTGGCGATAGGCGGTGCTGGGGCGGAGCGTCCTCCCAGCCTATAAAGACCCCGCGTCGGGAGGGGACCAAGCAGACTGTCAACAACAGCCACGCTGCTTCGAGTCCAAGTTCAAGACTTTTCAACATTTCTACTTCTTTTTTTCCTCGACGCTTAATAATAAGCACAGTGACTTGGGGGGTTTCTTTGTCTTCGTATTAAGGCGTACTTTGTTCAATTCCAGCCATGGCTTTTGTCGATGTGAAGAACCTGGAGCCAACTAAATTCGAAGAGCAGTACTACGATGAATATGAATATTATAACCTGACGGAGAAATACACAGGTATGTGTTTTTTATTTTTATATATTATTATTATTTTTGTAAACGTTTCTTGGTTACTTTATTTGCAAACAAAGAAAAGTCTCTTTTTTCGTTAATTTCTCTGGTTAAAGTTAACGTAAATTAAACGGGTTTAAACTGTCCTTGGTAAAAACGTACCGTACTTTATTGGTGTTTGTTGGTCTCCGTGTCTCCGCCAGGTAGCGCTGCCCGCAAAGGAAGGACCAAGAAGGAGTCGAGCGACAACACCAACCGACCCAACCCCGGCGGACACGAACGGAAAATAGTAGTGAAGCTGCAGAACAGCGAGAAGAAAGCCAAAGAGTGAGACTGAGGTGGGTTAATTAAAAAATAAGTGTTAATGAAAGAATAAACCTATCTTAATATCGTTTTTTAGATTGTTCAACTTTTTTCCCCTTTCTCCTACACGCAGGGAACCCCGGACGGCTACCCTGGCTACAGACCTCGGCCAATATTTTGGCGACAGGAACGCGATGAACCAACAGGTTGTTGAGCTCCGGACATCACCGCGGTGACCATCCGTGTGTGGAGGGCACCTATCGGGCCTGCTGACCCGCCGGTGCAGCGGACCCCCCTGCCCGGTACAGCGGACCGCTCTGCCCGGGCTGAGATGCCCGGCCGGTGGAGCTCCATTCGGCTGGACGGGAAGTTGAACGATTGAACCCGATTTAACCCTTTACGTCTTAACGATGGGGTTGTTCTGCTCCGTCTCTTTGATACGTTCTTTACTATTGTGGCGCACAATACGTATTGGCAGTTGCGCATTTGCTGGATTAAAAAGTAAAAACAAAAAAAAAACATTTGTTAAAAGGTTTCTAAACTGTTTTAACCACTTTTTGATGTAATAAAAGTGTCGGGAAATGTCGAGTATTGTGTCCTTGCCTGCACTATGCGTGTGGTTGTTTTGTTGCACTACCAATAGATGGCGCCCGCAGGCCACCTGTGGCGCACACGGCTTTATAACTAATGGACTTGACGCCAAGGCAATTATGTAACGTGAGCTATAATTTAGATTTGTACAACTCTTTCAACACAGGATTGATCTAATCGTGTGATTCAGTAAATGTAATTGATAGCCCTCAAGGCATTCGTCTCAAAGGGCTTCACATGAGTACATTACACCCATTAACCTAAAGGACAAGGAAACACTCTGAATTACCGAGGAAGAAACCTTGAGAAAGGAACTTAGAAAGAGGGGAGCTTCCAAGGTGAGGAGTGCCATGGCTGTCATAATGGACAGACCTAACAAGCAACTACTGATCCCTATCCTTCACACCAGACTATACCCTCTGTTGACCCGCAGCTCAGAAGACTTAAAAGCTTGTTTGCTGGATATTGCTGCTCAGAGCATTGTACATATACAGGTATGATGGCATTTAAACAGAAACAACCCCCACACCATAATCCCACGCTGCCACAACCGTGAACTCCCAAACACACACACACAAATGCACACACACACACACCGTTTCTCACTCCCCTCTCAAACAAAACCCTCCCACGGTAGAAAAAACTAACGGAACTGACGCAGCGGGCATTTAAATCATCCCAAGTTGGAAATGTTGCGCGCGTCTGACAGGAAGTGACCTCGTCGACCTGGTGGCGAGGTGTGAATACTGATAGACGGCCTGACAACCTGACACCAAATACAGTTTTTAGTATTCATCATATCAATAACAAACCTTATTGATCATGTTATTTAAGCAGTTGTATCTTCATTTTCTATTCTACAAGTAAAGGTTGTGCTTGACCACTCAAGTAGGGGACTAGGGAGGAAGATCTCTGCATGTCTGAATCCATCCTCTCCTTCATTCATGCCCAGCCTGACTCCTCTCTCTCTCCCCTTTCCTCCCCCTCCTCTTGCCCTCTTCATCCCTCTCCTCTCCCTTCCCCCTTCTCTCCTCCTCTCTCTCTCTCTATCTCCATCCTCTTCCCTCGTTACCCCTCTCCTCTCCTCTTCCCTTCTCTCCCCCTCCTCTTTCCCTCTCCTCTCCCTTCCTCCTTCTCTCTCTCTCTCTCTCCCTCCTCTCTTCACCCCTCCTCTTCCCTCCCTCTCCCATCTCCTCTCTCTTCCTCCCTCTCCCCCTGCTGAGGGGCCTCTAGCTGAGAGACAGTGTTGGTTCCACAACATTAAAGAATGTCTCTCCCTCATCCTCCTCAACTTCCTCTCCTCCTCAACCTCCTCCCTCCTCTCCTCCTCAAACTCCTATCCTCCTCTCCACCTCCCCCAGATCACTCTCTCCTATTCCACTTTTTAATTTTAATTTCCTTATTTTTTTGACATGTTCTCGATACCACTACCCACTCAGCACCTGTCGCTGTCCTCTCTCTCTCTCTCTCTCTCTCTCTCTCTCTCTCTCTCTCTCTCTCTCTCTCTCTCTCTCTCTCTCTCTCCATGTCTGTGTCTCCCTGTCTTTATCTCTCACACACAAGTTATAATTTAAATTATGTAGTTATCAGGTATTATGGATATTATAGCTATTATGTCATTATAGATATATTATGAAAGAGATCACAGGACAGTAATAAGGGTTCCATTGATTTACTTTTCTCTCTCTCTCTCTCTCTCTCTCTCTCTCTCTCTCTCCTCTCTCTCCATATCTCGCCCTCTCTGTGTCCTTTTACCACTCATGGTTATTTTTATTTTATCTTCTACTGTGACAGCTCAAGGCTTGAGGGTGACAGGGTCGGGGGTGACAGGGTGTGGTGTGTGACAGGGGTGATGCTTTAAGTGTGTGTGTGTGTATGTGTGTGTGGGTGTATTTCTGTGTTTCTGTGTGTGTGTTTCTGTGTGTGTGTGTGTGTGCGTGTGCTTGTGCGTGTGTGTGTGTGTGTGTGTGTGTGTGTGTGTGTGTGTGTTTCTGTGTGTGTAGTAGGAGATTGAACCTGTGGTAAATGACAGCTACAATTAGAGGGGACCAGCGGACCCTGGGGAGGTTGGACTAAACCTGGTAGCTCATCCCGTTACCTTATTAGGTGGCCACTTCCTGCCGGTCTATCCTCCTGTGTTGATCAATTCCCAGAGGAGCTTTTTAGTTACAGACGATCCCATTGGCTCTTTGGATTGTGTCTGCATTTCGAATTCTAAAGTCTCTC
>CM051012.1:6769360-6779360 GCA_027704905.1 Muraenolepis orangiensis | reverse complement strand
TCACCCCCCCCTCTCTCTCTCTCTCTCTCTCTCTCTCTCTCTCTCTCTCTCTCTCTCTCTCTCTCTCTCTCTCTCTCTCTCTCTCTCTCTCTCTCTCTCTCTCTCTCTCTCTCTCTCATTTTAAGTGTTTCTTTTAAGCATAATCTGAGCTCCACTGAAGTATTGACGCTTTGAAGCTCTGTAAACACAGAGACAGAAATGGAAAGTGAGAGTGAGAGGGAGAGGGAGAGAGGAGAGAGAGAGAGAGAGAGAGAGAGAGAGAGAGAGAGAGAGAGAGAGGGGGGGAGATGTCGGAGAGCGAGACTAGCTACGCTTTACATGACTACACAACACTACATTATGCTATTATTCTATATACACTTTATCCTATAGATTCGATTCGATTTTAATTTACTTAAATTATTTAATGTACAGTACAGTGAAAATGATTTGGCATCTATATACTATACTACATGCTCAATTATACTACACTATATACTGCACTACACTATGTCCTTCTATAGTATATACTGTACTGCTACTACACTACTTAACTTACTTAACACGCTTCCTGGGCTCCTCCAACACCAGGACACGTTGTTAGTAAAACCAGTTTGCAGGGAGTGCAGGTGGCGAATGCTGATATGTCCGCGCTCCCACACACACACACGCACACACACACACACACACACACACACACACACACACACACACACACACACACAGGCTCACACACACGCACATGCACACACACGCACACATACATGTACAAACACATTCCACATTCCCCAGTTCCTCTTGTGGTATAAAACCCAATTAAAATATTTGAATTTACACATTTGACACATTTTCAAGCAATTTTACGTTCTTTATTAGTTTATATGCATTCTTAAAAAGTTTAGGAGATTTTGCAACTAGCGAGCGCACTCTGCGAAAAGGTTTGCTAGCTAATGAGGCCGTTGGATTTTGGAGACTTTTGCAAATCATGGGTTTACCCGCAACAAACGCAGTCATATCGGTGAGTGGTGAACATTGTTTCTTTCTTCCACTCGACATCCGATGAGTGGTAATGCGATAATTGCAGCACAGGTAGACAGACCACTGTCAGCCCCGCAGCTAAGAAAAAGTGGGCGTTTGTGCTGTCGAACGGTGAAATGAGAACGGCTCATAATGAACACCGGTAAGTTCATGATACGTGTGCTAAGGTATGATTTGTCATATTTTTGCATATTAATGTAAGCCCCTACAGCTCTTGGGTGAAATGTGTATGGTCCATTATACCTCTCTCGAGTCCCATTGGCATATAGTGTTTACTAATAGGGGCTCCAGTGTCAGGAGATGCAACCAATAAGTTATATGCACTGTTGGTTATATTTATTATTACCTGACTTTTCCCTTCTCGGACACACCAGATCAGTTGAAAAACAAGCGAACAGCTGACCATATCTGACTCTTTACAGGGGTTGCCTTACCAAAAATTAGCAATACAACTATCCACAAAGCCCTACACCTGCCCAGTGTAACCATCCATCCATCGTCTCCCGCTTATCCGTGGTCGGGTTGCGGAGTTAGCAGCTTCAGCAAGGGACTCCAAACGTCCCTCTCCCTGGCGACATCGACTAGCTCTGACTGGGGGATCCCACCTGTACCTTGGTCTGCCCCGTGGTCTCTTCCCAGTTGGATGTGCCTGGAAAACCTCCCTGTAACCAAGCCAATAAATACCCTTCATCACTTTCTTGTTATTGTTTTAGGTTTGTTTATTTATTTATTTATATTTATTTATTTATTTATTTATTATTATTTATTATTATTATTATTATTTATTTATTATTGTAATTAAATTAAAATAGTATTGTTCTAGAATTCCATACTGCGTGAGGGAATGGGCAGAGAAAGCATTCCATTGTACTTATTTGCAAATGGCAAATCAAATTCTTGAATCTTGAATCTTGAAGCCAAGCCACCCTTCCTCCTCCACCCACCAGGGCGATGACCATGAGGCCCTATCCCCGCCTCCCTCCCTCCCTCCCTCCTCCCTCCCTCCCTCCCTCCCGGACCATGGGGCCCTCCAGTGCGTCCCCCCCGGCTGCCCCCTTCTGCTTTATGCGTACTCATATGTTCTGTATAACCTTCGGTTGAGTGAGCTATGATTCCGGTTCAAGTTAACCCTTACTGTATGTGTCAGTGCATCAGTGTCTTCCCTTTATCGTACCATCCTCTTTGTAGTGGATAACTAGGTTGTCCTTGATAATCCATAGTAGCTGTAGGGGTTTGTTGCTTTGCTATATGAGACCATCCTTAACCAGAGAGAGAGAGAGAAAGAGAAGTCATTTATAGATGACATTTAGAAACAGCGTACAACATTAAATTATAAAAATAAAGATTCACCAATGTTGACTGCAACAATTGGGGCTAAACTCAATGTGGGGATTTAATTTTTATATTTTTATTTAGAATGTATTATAGATTTTACTAGATTGAGGGCCAGGAGTGAATATTGTAAGTCCAGCAATGTGCCCTCTGTTGTATTATACAGCGAGAGTCCAGGAATTATCTAATTGTATCCCATAAATCATTCCCTTCAGTAATGCATTGTTGTGAGAATCCCCCCTAGCACGAGAAAATTTGACTACATTTGCTTCTATTCTCTCCTCCTTCCACCGGCTTTTTCACTAATGCAAGGTCATATTTTCAGGTGTTTTTTCTAACCCTGCAAGGATTACCTCCATCCCTCCTTTAAGACCTTATTATTATTATCTATTGTTCCCCCTCTGGCCTTCTTTTATTTTTTTCAAAAGTTCATACAAAATCAGCGAGAAGAGTGTTCTCTTATCCACCACCACCACCACCACCTGTAATCAGTGCAGCTGACTGCAGAACAGAACAATTCAAATCCAAACATGAAACCTACCTCTTTACTCTGTTATTCAACACCTGGGAGCATCCCCTCAGCTCTCATTACAGCTCGATTGACCTCGTTAGCAGCCAGCAACCGACCTACCAGTACCCCTGCTGCCCACAGGTACTACCTAATACAAGATACCAGATACAAGATATACCAGATACAAGATACATGATATACAAGATACCAAATACAAGATACCAGATACAAGATATACCAGATACAAGATACATGATATACAAGATACCAAATACAAGATACCAGATACAAGATATACCAGATACAAGATATACAAAATACAAGATATACCAGATACAAGATATACAAGATACAAGATACAAGATACAAGATATACAAGATACAAGATATACAAGATACAAGATACAACATACCAGATACAAGATATACAAGATACAAGATACAAGATACCAAATACAAGATACCAGATATACAAGATACCAGATACAAGATATACCAGATACAAGATATACAAGATACAAGATATACCAGATACAAGATATACAAAATACAAGATACAAGATATACCAGATACAAGATACCAGATACAAGATATACTAGATACAAGATACAAGATATACCAGATACAAGATACAGATACCAGATACAAGATACAATATACAATATACAATATATACAAGATACAAGATACAATATACAATATATACAAGATACCAGATACCAGATACAAGATACAAGGTACCAGATACAAGATACCAGATACCAGATACCAGATACCAGATACAAGATATACCAGATACAAGATACCAGATACAAGATACAAGATACAAGATACCAGATACAATATACAATATATACAAGATACCAGATACCAGATACCAGATACAAGATACAAGATACAAGGTACCAGATACAAGATACCAGATACAAGATACAAGATACCAGATACAAGATACCAGATACCAGATACCAGATACAAGATATACAGATACAAGATACAAGATATACAAGATATACAAGATACAAGATACCAGATACCAGATACAAGATACAAGATGTTTTATTGGCCATTTGAACAATGGAATGCTTACTCCCTATTCCCTCCCGCAGTATGCATTTTTAAAACAATACTATAAAAATACTATATACAATAAAAATGAACATACAAAGAACAGAACAATAAAGTGACGGATGTTATTTACATGTTTTGAATTGTGCGAAAATATTTAAAAGCATTTAAAGTGCCAGTAGTGCAGCAGCACCAAGTACACCAATACAGTGTAGTACAGTGCAGTCAACTGTAATGAGTCCAGAAAGTCCAGCAAAGTATGATAGTGTAATGTTAATGACATGTTATGATAGTGGCAGCACTCCTAGCAGTTCAGTAGGCACACTGCCTGTGGATACAAACGGTTAGAGGTTGCCTTCATGTTCCTTGTCCACCTTGCCTCATCTCACCATAATGCTGTCTCTGTTTTAGGTTGTTGCTGACTGCCATCATGACCGGATGCCTGGCCAAGCCCACATGAAGGTCTTGTTCACCTGCCAGCACCTCATCCTGGACATGGATGAATACTCATTTTCCAACTGTACTTTAAAATGTTTGTTCTGCCTGTAATACTACTAGGTATTCAAGACTCACCTCTTCAAACTAGCTTTCCCCCTGCTTAACACATTTACATTTACATTTAGGACATTTGGCAGACGCTTTTATCCAAAGCGACTTACAAGGTGTACATTTGTTGAAGTAGACAATAGCATAACGCTGAGGTACGCAAACATAAAAATAGAGCAGTTCACAAGCATTCATATTAACAAGATGAATAACACAATTTCGTACTACCAGGTCACCTGCTTAAGTAGCTGTGATAAGAGCGTGTTATCAACATTAAGGATATACACTTGCTAGAATATACAACATGCTAAGAGCTATTAATGTCAGGACTTAAGCAAGTTAGGGGTTCACAAAGGAGAAGGAGGGTTCATGGAGAGTCCAGGTGGACTCTGAACAGGTGGGTCTTGAGTCTCTTGCGGAAGCTGGCGAGGGACTCTGCCGTCCTGACATGAGACAGGAGTTCATTCCACCACTGTGGAGCCAGAGCCGTGAAGAGCTGGGTCTTGGAAGAGCGATGCTTGGTTGTTTTCAGTGAAGGTCGAACAAGTCGCCTGGCAGAAGTTGAGCGGAGCGCTCTGGCTGGGATGTAGGGCTTGACCAACGTTTGGAGGTAGGTTGGGGCAGTTCCATTGACTGCCCTGAAGGTCAGCACCAGAGTCTTGAACTTGATGCGAGCATTTACCGGAAGCCAGTGGAGATCGCGGAAGAGAGGGGTCACGTGGGAGAATTTTGGTAGGTTGAATACCAGGCGTGCTGCTGCGTTCTGGATGCGTTGGAGGGGCTTGGTTGCAGAGGGGTGCAACACCCCCCCCCCCCGCCCCTCCATCCCATGACTTTACATTTGAATTATACTCCTTTTAATTTTCCATTTAAATTTGAATTCTAATTTTAAATATTTAGTTTTTTAATCAATTTCCTTTCTGTCTTATTTTCATCTATATAACTATTAAATTATTTTACTGTACGTGCAATTTTACCATGTCTGTAAAGCTCCTTGGGTGTCCAGAAAAACGCTATGTTAAATTGAATGTATTATTACTATTAGCTAACTATCTGTGTTCCTGCTCATGGTCTCAAGGGAGGTGTTTTCTAAGGGGTTACGGGGTGGTGGTGGTCATACATATACGTCCTGTAAAGCCCTTTGCTGGTAACCGTGATTAAGGCCTATACAAATACAATTGACCTGAATTGACTTGACCGTGCACTCGCTTGTTTATTTTCCATCATCCCAGTTTTTATAATCCCTGTCAGTGTCTTGACACCTGCATGTCCACTTTCACATATTCCCTGCATAGGACACAGACACTAAGTTAATGACTTAAATACGTTTAAGGTACTTTTGCCTCCTACTTTGTTTTGCTGTCTCTTCTGTGTTATGACTTGACTAAAGGAAATCTAGCAGTAACAATACTATACTGTATACTAGATGCCATACTATACTATACTGCACGACACAACACTACATTATACTGTATACTATATACTATATATTATATACTATAGTATACATTATATGTACTATTCTACACTACACAATACTCAATACTACATCCCACTAAATTATTCTATATACTATATATATACTATATAATATATCATATACACTACGCAACACTACATAACACTATATAATATACACTATATACCAGTACTATAATACATTTATATATAACTATATCAATTATACTATACTACACTACACAACACTGCAATATACTATACTACACAACACTACATTACATAATATATACTATATACCATCCATCCATCCATCCATCCATCTTCTCCCGCTTATCCGAAATCGGGTCGCGGAGGTAGCAGCTCCAGCAGGGACTCCAAACTTCCCTCTCCCTGGCAACATCGACTAGCTCTGACTGGGGGATCCCGAGGCGTTCCCAGGCCAGTGTGGAGATGTAATCACCCCACCTGTACCTCGGTCTGCCCCGTGGTCTCTTCCCAGTTGGATGTGCCTGGAAAACCTCCCTCGGGAGGCGACCAGGAAGCATCCTTACTAGATGCCCGAACCACCTCAACTGGCTCCTTTCTACGCGAAGGAGCAGCGGCTCTACTCCGAGTCTCTCACGAGTGACTGAGCTTCTCACCCTATCCCTCAGGGAGATACCAGCCACCCTCCTGAGGAAACTCATTTCGGCCGCTTGTATTCGCGATCTCGTCCTTTCGGTCATTACCCATTGCTCATGGCCATAGGTGAGGGTAGGAACGAAGACTGATCGGTAGATCGAGAGCTTTGCCTTCTGGCTCAGCTCTCTTTTGGTTACAACGGTGCGCCAAAGTGCACCCAATACCGCTCCCGCTGCACCTATTCTCCTGTCAATCTCACGCTCCATCCTCCCCTCACTCGAGAACAAGATCCCGAGATACTTGAACTCCTTCACTTGGGATAAGGACTCCCTCCCTACTTGGAGTAGACAATCCACCGGTTTCCTGCTAAGAACCATGGCCTCAGATTTGGAGGTGCTGATCCTCATCCCAGCCGCTTCACATTCTGCTGCAAACCGATCCAGTGAGTGCTGAAGGTCACATACTGATGACGCAAACAGGACCACATCATCTGCAAACAGCAGCGATTCAATCCTGAGCCCACCATACTGAAACCCCTCCCCTCCATGACTACGCCTTGAAATCCTGTCCATGAAAATCACAAACAGGATGGGTGACAAAGCGCAGCCCTGGCGGAGGCCAACACCCACTGAGAACAGGCCTGACTTTGTACCGAGAATCCGGACACAGCTCTTGCTTTGGGAGTAGAGAGATTGGATGGCCCTCAACAGTGACCCCCGCACCCCATACTCCCGCAGCACCCCCCACAGTATTTCCCGAGGGACCCGATCATATGCCTTCTCCAAATCTACAAAACACATGTAGACCGGATGGGCATACTCCCAAGCCCCCTCCAGGATCCTTGCAAGAGTGAAAAGCTGGTCCGTTGTTCCACGACCAGGGCGGAATCCGCATTGTTCCTCTTCAATCTGAGGTTCGACTATCGGCCGAACCCTCCTTTCCAGCACCTTGGAGTAGACTTTCCCAGGGAGGCTGAGTAATGTGATACCCCTGTAATTGGCACACACCCTCTGGTCACCCTTTTTGAACAGGGGTACCACCACCCCCGTTTGCCACTCCTCAGGCACTGTCCCAGACTTCCACGCAATGTTGAAAAGACGTGTCATCCATGACAGCCCCTCAACACCCAGAGCCTTTAGCATTTCTGGACGGATCTCATCAACCCCTGGGGCTTTGCCACTGCGGAGATGTTTGACTACCGCAGTGACTTCCTCCAGGGAGATTGATGTTTGCCGTCCTTCATCCTCCAGCTCTGTCTCTACCATTGAGGGTGTAGTTGGGTTAAGAAGTTCCTCAAAGTGTTCTTTCCACCGCCCGATCACCTCCTCAGTTGAGGTCAGCAATGTCCCACCCTTACTGTACACAGCTTGGATGGACCCACGCTTCCCCCTCCTGAGGCGCCGGATTGTTTGCCAGAAACGCTTTGGTGCCGACTGAAAGTCCTTCTCCATGGCTTCTCCGAATTCCTCCCACACCCGCTGCTTTGCCTCCGCTACAGCCGAGGCTGCCGTCCTCTTGGCCTGTCGATACCTCGCAACTGAGTCCGGAGTCTCACAGGCTAACATAGCCCGGAAGGCCTCCTTCTTCAGCCGGACGGCTTCCCTGACCACCTGTGTCCGAGGGTTGCCGCCCCTTGAGGCACCAATGACCTTGAGGCCACAGCTCTCAACTGCAGCTTCGGCAATAGAAGCTTTGAACAATGACCACACTGGCTCAATGCCCCCAGCCTCCACAGAGATGCCCGAAAAATTCCAAAATCGATCATTGACCTTCGGCCTAAGGTACTCTGGTACCATGTACACTTATGAGCATCCTTATGTTTGAACATGGTGTTTGTTATGGCCAATCCATGACTAGCACAGAAATCCAATAACAAAATCCCACTCCGGTTCAGATCAGGTAGGCCGTTCATCCCCAACACGCCCCTCCAAGTTTCCCCATCGTTACCCACGTGTGCGTTGAAGTCTCCCAGGAGGACTATAGAGTCCCCTTCAGGAGCCCCATGCAGGACTCCATCCAGGGTGTGCAAGAAGGCGGGATATTCCGAACTGTTGTTTGGTGCATAAGCACAAACAACAGTCAGAGTTTTCCCTCCCATGACCCTAAGGCGTAGGGAGGCGACCCTCTCGTCCACCGGGGTAAACTCCAACAAAGCGGCACTCAGCCGGGGACTTGTGAGTATCCCCACACCCGCCCGGCGCCTCACACCCTGAGCAACTCCAGAGAAGGAAAGAGTCCAACCCCTATCCAGGAGTTTAGTTCCAGAGCCAGTGCTGTGCATAGAGGTAAGCCCCACCAGATCTAATTGGTAGCGCTCCACCTCCCGCACCAGCTCAGGCTCCTTCCCCCCCAGAGAAGTGACATTCCACGTCCCCAAAGCCAGTCTCTGTTGGCTGGGTTTGGTCCGTCGATGCCCCTTGCCTTCACTGCCGCCTAACTGGCAGTGCACCCGACCCCAGTGGTTCTTCCCGTAGGTGGTGGGTCCGCGGGAAGGAGAAGTGGCCACGTTGCTTTTTCGGGCAATGCCCGACCGGGCTCCGTGGCTAACCCGGCCACCAGGCGCTCGCTTACGGGCCCTCTTTCCAGGCCTAGCTCCGGAAAGGGGCCCCGGGCTTCCTCCGGGCAGGGTATCCTCGCTTCTAGTTTGTTTGTCCATTGAAGTCTTTGAACTGTACTATATACCAGTAATATTATATACCAGTACTAATATATATAAGCGCAGAGCGCTTCAAAGGGTGGTGCGGTGCGTGGCCAAGGCCAAACGCATCATAAAAGACATTGCCCACCCCAGCCACAAACTGTATTCACTTTTACCGTCAGGCAGGCGATACCGCAGTATCAAATGCTGCACAAATAGACTCAGAGATAGCTTCCACAGTCAGGCCATCAGGCTGCTGAACAAGGGCGTATAGCATATAACAATGTATATTTTATTACATTAATTTATATATACATATTGCTCTTTTTCTGTGCTGATACATTGCATTTTATATATTGCATTTTAATTCATCATTTAACTTATACAGTTTTGTACTTTTTAACTTATTTTTATTCTATTCTGTTTTTATAACTGGGTCGTCGGGTATTGCACATAAGATTTTCACTCATTGTTTATACTTGTGTAAACTGTGAAGTGACAATAAACTTAACTTGAACTTGAAATGGGCAGCGAGATATAATCCACTCCAAAGGATTCTGTCCAACAATCAATACAGAACATCCTCCGTTGGAGATGCTGAATGGTGTATAAATGACTTCACTGACAGAGCTAGTCGGTGACACCGGCTCCCATTGATTTCAGCTAACTTTGGAGAGCATTGGGCTACTAAAGGAACCTTACTTCCTTCACACTGGTTTTCCTTTTAGGTTCTCTCCTCATTCACGAGAGAACACGGCTGAGCCACAACCTTATCATCACCCATCTCTGACTCTGCCTCCTCCCC
>CM051012.1:6759360-6764360 GCA_027704905.1 Muraenolepis orangiensis | reverse complement strand
CCCTTCTAAGCAACCGTTCACACACTGAGGACAGTTCCCTTCTAAGCAACCGTTCACACGCTGAGGACAGTTCCCTTCAAAGTAACAGTTCCCAACACTGAGGACAGTTCCCTTCAAAGCAACAGCGCTCTTCATTTCCAACCAAGCTCGATATGAAATCTTTCGTTTTTTGCCTTTAATTGTCTCTCGCCCCCTGCCCCCTCCATCCCTCTCTTTTGAAACATATCTGAGTTTATTAGCACTAGCAGCAGCTAGTCTGTGATGAGTGACACGGTATATAAGATAATGACTAGGACCTCAGGTGAAGGCCGGCCCTGGCCTCCTGTAAATCTAGAACCGGCTGCTAAACTGCTGTTGACAATACCCTTTAACCATCAATGTCTTCAACTATATACTGTATATAGTCAACCTATAGTTGACATGTTTATTGTTTACATACCTGTATGATAGCCATGTACATTTTAACTGTACTTACCGTGTATATATATATATATATATATTAATAATTTATGTTTATATATTAATCTGTTTATTAATTAAACTGTTGATATAACTACACACCCCTGCTCACTACCTGCTGTATAAACATGTATACTTACCTTTGTATATATATATACCGTATATACTTACTCTACCTGTCTTTAGCAGTAGTTTTTTAGTAAACTGTTTTTACATCTTATTTAACCACTATACATTATATATTACCATGCACTTCATTTGCACTCTGGTCAAAATTATTTTCGTTGTACTGTACTTGTGCTGTGCAATGACAATAAATTAGAATCTAATCGAATCTAATCTAAAGTGTACCTCATGAGGGCGATTAGTGACTTCAGTGCTACAGTAGGAGGAATCCGGAGGAGTTGTGCAGTGTGTACTTTGCATTGTGTACATTTAGAAACATGGTGCTGCCTGAGAATTAATGACATAAAAGCAAGACAATTGTTTTTAGAAAACCACTGTAGGTTTTTTTCAAATTTCCAAAATAAAAGCACTGCCTTTTTAGCCTAGAGAGAGACACTTCTTGTGTGTGTGTGTGTGTGTGTGTGTCTGTGTGTGTGTGTGTGTGTGTGTGTGTGGGGGGGGGGGTTTCCCAATACATCTACTCAAGGTGTTTCACACGTCCAGGATGAAGTACTCCTCTAATTAATGCCCAGGACTTGTGTCTCCGTGCCTCAAGTGCCTTGTTTCTACCAACGCAAGCCTAGTTCTAGCTCTGGGCTGGCACTAGAGCCAATTTGCAGTTGGTTCAACTGGCGAACCATCTAATAACCTGTTTGCGTTTCCACCCACATTTTCGCCGAGAGAGCCACGTCATGACGTCACTGTTAACGTCTCTGCTTTCACAGCAACGCTAGCGCCAACTTCCACCACAGTGGCGGATTACATGATGTATGTAAATGTGTTGCTCCTGGCTTTGAGGCTCCATTGGAATACAAACAGGGCTGGTACAACGCGTTGAGCTGCTCGTCTTTAGTGCTATGGACGCGTTTACGTTGAAGCCCTTTGAAACTGACTGTGATTAAAAGCTATACAAATAAAATAGACTTGACGTTAGAGCTGCATTAATAGGCCGTCACAGTTGAAAGCCGGAAGTACCCGTTAAAAATCGCGGAAGCCGCGTGTCCCAAGTTCCGGTTAATGCATTCACCTTGGCATTCACCATGTATAGATAATTTGCCCATGTAATGATCACTCTGCTCACTGTAGTGGTACTGATGCCGAAGATGTCAGCAATCACTTTTTCTTTCATGCAAACGGCAACTCGACAGCAGTAGAGAAAGAATTTATCCACAAGTTCTAGCCTCCTGTTAGGGCTCGGTTTCTCTAGTGCCATGGCATCACTTGTCCTCTGAGCTCTGCTCCAATACACTAATCTGGAAGCTGAGGGGGCGACGGATTCCCAAAACGACCAAAATACTTTCTCTGATGGAAACCGGGTGTAGAATCGGAATTCCTCGTCAGTCGCACATAACCTGTTGATGTTCAGTGTACAGGAAATGTCCCTCAGTTGACTTTCTAAACTCCTGATCTTAGCTTCCAGTTGCCTGATGGTTTTCGGCAGCAGCAGCATCCACTACACCAGCGGAGTTGCGGGCGTAGTAGTTGTGGTCTGAGGCGGGTTCTCGGTCGTCTTTGGCGGCGGGCTGTTGTTCGTGCTCTTCCTCCACTGCTGAGTCGCTAGCACAAGCCTGAAGGTCCTCACTTACTCCAAGGCGTGCATTAACGCGATCAAAAACTGACTGGCGAAGAGGCAGATTCCTCCCCCAGCTATTCCAGGGAAACCGGCTCGGTGTAACACCGTTTTTTTGCCTATTCCGCCCACTTTTCGAGACGTATATGCTCTCCTTGTCAAAGTGCAAACTGCAGACATACGTGCTACCCCTGAGAACATGAAACGAGGGACCTTCATCCTCCTTATCAGCCTCACACAAGACTTGCGGAGGAGTTTGTCTTTCGGGAAATCGTGGAAACGGAGGTACGGCTGTCTTTGTTTGGACGTTGAGCAGCCCGGTACACTACAATAACAGCGACGAGAGGAGGCGGCCATAGTTTGTCACGTATTTGGGGTAACTATCGGAAGTAGGAGTGCACTGCCCGGCAATTTTCAACATTCCGGAAGCAGGAAGTGTGACATAGGCCTATAGAGTACTTCAACAGAAGGGACCATTTGCCTTTTCTTCTTCAAAACTGTCATCTTGTATTATGTTTCTCGGTTGATAAAGCATAATGAAGCAGACATTTATATTTAGAAATGTTTTATTAAAAAAAAACATTAAATACAACATATACAATAATCACAAAATGTAAAAGTGCAGTGCAATAAGTCAATGTCAATAAAGCCCCGAGGGGCTGAGGGGCTCCTGAGAGCTGCAGCCCAGTGGGGCGGTAGCTCCGCATCGACATCGTCCAGGGCAGACGACTCCATAAACTAAAACAAAAGAAAAGTGCATTAAAACATGACTCCATAAACAACTAAAACAAGAGAAAGGTGCATTAAAACATGTCTCCACTACACTTTACTGTTTTTAGAAAGTAGCATCCTGACATTTTTCTAATAGCGGTTTGTTCTAGAAGCTCCTCTAGTCTAAGTTAGCTCTATTAGCATGTTCAAGATTCAAGATTCAAGATTTATATTTGCCATTTGCAACAAGTACAAGGAAATTCTTACTCCCCATTGCCTCCCGCAGTAGGAATTTCTAAAACACAATAGTATAGAAAAAACTATACACAATAAAAATGAACATAAAAGTGACTGAAGGATGACGTGTTACCACGTTTTGTAATCGAGTTATTCAAGATTCAATACTTTTTATGTCAACAAGAAGATTGTAATTAACCTTTGTGCAGCGTAAAAAACAGACACACAATACACCGAACACACACACACACACACACACACACAGCAGTTGATTGGCAGTGAAAAGACAACCATTTAGACGCGATTCCTCCACCATCTGCTTCACAGTTCTTCTCCGTTGTGTTATCGTCCCAACGGATTAGTGAAACAAAGTAGGAGCCTCACACACATCCTTTCACTGAAGAAAGTGAACTCTGCCCAGTGACACACACACAGGTGTTTCCCAGTCCTCATCGCCCCGCTCTGTTTTCCCCCTTGATTGCTAGTATATTTTTACATAGTTATTTTTTGGAATTGATGCATATTTAGAAAGTCGTGCGGTCGACCTGTGCATTCATGTATTCATATTTTACAAAGGTTGTAAATGGGCTAGCCTAATATTCATTTCAATGAAGGAAAACCTGAAAACCTGAAGCCAGTATACCACTAGAAACCACTAAACCACTGGTAACCACTAAACCACTAGAAAAGCCTGTCTGCATTCATCTGCATTCGAGTCTCATTCTGGTTCCTGATACTTGAAGATGAAGATGACAAGAACCAGTCTCACCCAGGGTGGTCCGGGGGGGGGGGGGGAGTGAGTGGTGCTTGTGTGCAGGCACTAAAAGCGTGTTCCTCCTGACTCTCTCGGAATTTTATCGACACAAGTTCTAATCAACCCCGACCCTTTTTTTGCTTTCATTTACATATAAATGAGATGGTTCTGCAGGGTTTTCAAATTCCTCCGAGTTGCTCGGTCTCGGTCGAACTGACATGCGCGGGGGCTTTGGTGTAATGAGGTTTTAATCATTGCGCGCCATGTTTTTAATTTAGATCTTTTAATTTTACGTTCTAGATTCTCAGGGACAACATATAGCCTCTTCTAAGTGTTTACATCGCTGATCGCTAAACATATAGCCTCTTCTAAGTGTTTACATCGCTGATCGCTAAACATATAGCCTCTTCTAAGTGTTTACATCGCTGATCGCTAAACATATAGCCTCTTCTAAGTGTTTACATCGCTGATCGCTAAACATATAGCCTCTTCTAAGTGTTTACATCGCTGATCGCTAAACATATAGCCTCTTCTAAGTGTTTACATCGCTGATCGCTAAACATATAGCCTCTTCTAAGTGTTTACATCGATCTCCACTTAATAACAATTATGTCCATTCAAACTAGGTTATTTGCCATTTTATTTCTTGCTCTCCTTGTTTCCCTTGTCGTGAATAAAGTTTGATTGATTGATTGATGGACTTAACCAAATCTAGACCAGGTCAGTCAAAACTAGATAAGACCACTCCTAAACCATTGAGTACTGACTAATCTTCAACCCCTTCCTTTCCTTTTCGAAGACGCTTGGAAGGAAGGTAGCTGAACCAAAAAAAATAAAAGCTACTCGACCACTAACCACTAGACCAGACCCTTCTGGAGTCTGGTCCCACTCAGAGAAGAGGTGTGAGGTTGCCTGGACCTCCACACACACCAGAACCTTCACACACACCAGTACCTCCACACACACCAGAACCTTCACACACACCTGTACCTCCACACACACCAGAACCTTCACATACACCTGGACCTCCACACACACCTGGACCTCCACACACACACACCTGTATCTCCACACACACCTGGACCTCCATACACACCTGGACCT
>CM051012.1:6736860-6754360 GCA_027704905.1 Muraenolepis orangiensis | reverse complement strand
TGAGAGAGAGATACTGGTTATACTGAGAGAGAGATACTGGTTATACTGAAAGAGAGATACTGGTTATACTGAGAGAGATATACTGGTTATACTGAGAGAGAGATACTGGTTATACTGAGAGAGATATACTGGTTATACTGAGAGAGAGATATACTGGTTATACTGAGAGAGATATACTGGTTATACTGAGAGAGAGAGAGATACTGGTTATACTGAGAGAGAGAGATATACTGGTTATACTGAGAGAGAGATACTGGTTATACTGAGAGAGAGATACTGGTTATACTGAGAGAGAGATACTGGTTATACTGAGAGAGATATACTGGTTATACTGAGAGAGATATACTGGTTATACTGAGAGAGATACTGGTTATACTGAGAGAGATATACTGGTTATACTGAGAGAGATATACTGGTTATACTGAGAGAGAGATACTGGTTATACTGGGAGAGAGATACTGGTTATACTGAGAGAGAGATACTGGTTATACTGAAAGAGAGATACTGGTTATTCTGAGAGAGATATACTGGTTATACTGAGAGAGATATACTGGTTATACTGAGAGAGATATACTGGTTATACTGAGAGAGAGATATACTGGTCATACTGAGAGAGATATACTGGTTATACTGAGAGAGAGAGAGATACTGGTTATACTGAGAGAGAGAGATATACTGGTTATACTGAGAGAGATATACTGGTTATACTGAGAGAGATATACTGGTTATACTGAGAGAGAGATACTGGTTATACTGAGAGAGAGATACTGGTTATACTGAGAGAGATATACTGGTTATACTGAGAGAGATATACTGGTTATACTGAGAGAGATATACTGGTTATACTGAGAGAGATACTGGTTATACTGAGAGAGAGATACTGGTTATACTGAGAGAGATATACTGGTTATACTGAGAGAGATATACTGGTTATACTGAGAGAGATATACTGGTTATACTGAGAGAGAGAGATATACTGGTTATACTGAGAGAGAGATACTGGTTATACTGAGAGAGATATACTGGTTATACTGAGAGAGAGAGATATACTGGTTATACTGAGAGAGAGAGATATACTGGTTATACTGAGAGAGATATACTGATTATACTGAGAGAGATACACCAGAGATATATAGTGGTTATGCTGAGAGAGAGATACTGGGAGAGATATACTGGTTATATTAAGATATATATATACTGAGAGAGATATACTGGTTATATTAAGAGATAAATAATGGTTATTCTGGAAGATCAACTGGTTATAAGTTAATCGTATTTATCAAGTGTGTTTCACAGACTCTAAGGGCTTTCCAAGGACATGATCCAACACATTATACAACGTAGAAGAGAGAGATCCTGGAGGATGGAGGGAGCACCGAGCTACGTGTTTAGTGAAAAACAACAAGGGACCGTCAAACATTTGTATTCAAATTCAAAAACTCAACAACTAAGTTGTTACTTTATTCGCCTTTCAAAAGACCCCACAGAACCAGCGGGGCGTATGAGCGGGCGTTCCAGTACTTAGGTGACGCTAACGTAGCCTGTTTGACCTGAGAGAGGGAGCTGACGGGAGTGGTTAAGGAATTCACCCACAAGGAGGCTGAACGCCCGGGCTCTGAGGCTCTCTGTAAGAGTAAGAGTGAGCATTTGAAACGGGGAGCCAGTGAAGAGATCCGGGTGTCTGGGGGGTAATGTGAGACCGTCTATTTGACTTAGTGTGGTCGGCTAGTCAAGGCGGTTGGCAGGGGATCTCTAATTCAGCAGTTGAAAGTACAGATCTGAAGTTTACTTAATATTTAGTATTTCTTCGGTATAACATTTAAATACTGGTTATACTGAGGGGGATTTCCTGTATATACAGGGAGATAATCTGGTTTTACAGTGTGAGAAAGAGAGAGAGAGAGAGAGAGAGAGAGAGAGAGAGAGAGAGAGAGAGAGAGAGAGAGAGAGGAGAGAGAGAGAGAGAGAGGAGAGAGAGAGAGAGAGAGAGAGAGAGAGAGAGAGAGAGAGAGAGAGAGAAAGGAAAGACCTGCTCCCAGCATCAATCCTTTTGCCGTTGCCTTTTGCCAGGGAAAAACAGCAGGAGCATGTGGGAGGAGGTGAGGAGTGGAGAGAGAAGGAGGAGGAGGAGGGAGGGAGGAGGAGGAGGAGGAGGAGGAGGAGGAGGAGGAGGAGGAGGAGGAAACAATGAGGAGGAGAGAATGATGAGGAGGAAATGAGGAGAGAGGAGAGGAGACAAGGAGGAGGAGGAGAAGGCAATGCCTGATCCCCCTAATCCTCCTACTCCTCCTCCTCTTTCAGATCACTCTTTTGTATTCCATTACAATACATTCCATTACATTTTGATTTGATTTTCTTTGTGTGTATGTGCTTGTGAGTGTGCTTGTGTGTGTGTGTGTGTGTGTGTGTGTGTGTGTGTGTGTGTGTGTGTGTGTGTGTGTGTGTGTGTGGTGTGTGTGTGTGTGTGTGTGTGTGTGTGTGTGTGTGTATGTGCTTGTGTGTGAGTGTGTATGTGTGTGTGTGTGTGTGTATGTGTGTGTGCGTGTGTGTTGGTGCGTGTGTGCATGTGATTGCATATGCGCGTATGTGTGTGTGTGTGTGTGTGTGTGTGTGTGTGTGTGTGTGTGTGTGTGTGTGTGTGTGTGTGTGTGTGTGTGTGTGTGTGTGTGCGTGTGTGTGTGTGTTGGTGCGTGTGTGCGTGTGTTTGCATATACGCAAGTGTTTGTGCGCACATATGTTTGTGAGTTTGTGTGTGTGTGTGTGTGTGTGTGTGTGTATGTGCTTGTGTGTGAGTGTGTATGTGTGTGTGTGTGTATGTGTGTGTGCGTGTGTGTTGGTGCGTGTGTGCATGTGATTGCATATGCGCGTATGTGTGTGTGTGTGTGTGTGTGTGTGTGTGTGTGTGTGTGTGTGTGTGTGTGTGTGTGTGTGTGTGTGTGTGTGTGTGTGTGTGTGTGTGTGTGTGTTGGTGCGTGTGTGCGTGTGTTTGCATATACGCAAGTGTTTGTGGCACATATGTTTGTGAGTTTGTGTGTGTGTGTGTGTGTGTGCACACGCGTGCATGCATGTGTTGCATGCATGTATCATTACGTATCATTAGCTACAAATTATACAGCGAGGCGCGCACGAGACAGATGCTGCTATTGGCATGCATCCCTTCCATGTGCAGCCCTGCAATCTAGAGGGGAGGGGTTGGGGGGGTGGGGTGGGGTTAGAGGAGAGGGGGGTGAGGGGAGAGGGGGGGGGGGACTTCATCTCATCCGTGTTTTTTGTGATGAAACACAAGCGGTCATTGAGGCTGACAGGTGTTAATATTGCGCGCAAGGCACGCGCCAAACGGCGAAAGGATATTGCGCAAAAATAATTAAACTGCATGCAGAGAGGGGACTGACGGTGGGGGGGGGGGAGAGAGAGAGAGAGAGAGAGAGAGAGAGAGAGAGAGAGAGAGAGAGAGAGAGAGAGAGAGAGAGAGAGAGAGGTTTCCCCACAGAAAGAGTAACACACTAAACAGATTCAAATCCCTATGCTACAGGTGCTGCAACCCCCCCCCCCCCCCTCTCTCTCTCTCTCTCTCTCTCTCTCTCTCTCTCTCTCTCTCTCTGCACCCCTGCACTCTCTCTCTCTCTCTCTCTCTCTCTCTCTCTCTCTCTCTCTCTCTCTCTCTCTCTCTCTCTCTCTCTCTCTCTCTCTCTCTCTCTCTCTCTCCCTCCCTCCCTCCCTCTCCTTCTCTGGTCTCTCCACCTCTTCTGTGCGCATCCCTCTCCCGCCACCTGTTAGTCCAGAGCAGAGCCCCATGCGCGGCGACCCGCTTGTTTGTTTGTGGAGGAATCAGAGGTAGGACCCTATATATATATATATATATATATATATATATCTTTATTGATTGATTTATTTAAAAAATACGCGTCTATGTCATGTTTTGTCTTCTCTCGTTGTTCTTGATTTATCCGTGCGCATGTTTTACTTTGTTTGTTTGTCCAACGTTTCCATATAACACTTATCAGCTGTCTTGGTGGCATTTGGTGCGGTGGTTTTCCTGTGGTCTGGTAGTTTTTGTTAATGGTAGTTTTAAGTTTAATTAATCAGATTGGGGTTTTGGTTTCGGCATTTACACTTTCTCGGACCTGCGAGTCCGTGGAAAGCACAATAGGTTGGTCGATGGTCGTCTCTTTCTCTCACCCTCACCGTCTCTCTCTCTCTCTCTCTCTCTCTCTCTCTCTCTCTCTCTCTCTCTCTCTCTCTCTCTCTCTCTCTCTCTCTCTCTCTCTCTCTCTCTCTCTCTCTCTCTCACTGCGCATGTTCTACTCATTATTATTTTTAATATTTACAAGAAGATAAGAAGAAACATCAAACCGATTCCTGCCTCCTCAAATGATCTCCTTTTCTCTCGCTGTGTCTCTGTCTCTCTCTCTGTCTCTCTCTCTGTCTCTCTCTCTCTCTCTCTCTCTCTCTCTCTCTCTCTCTCTCTCTCTCTCTCTCTCTCTCTCTCTCTCTCTCTCTCTCTCTCTCTCTCTCTCTCTCTCTCTCTCCTCTTAAGCGCTGCTTGTACAACTTTAATTGCTTGCTTTGTCGGTGGGGGTCAACCGTCTTTCTTTGGGGTCATTCCCCCCCTTCCCCCCCAACACACACACACACACACACACACACACACACACACACACACACACACACACACACACACACACACACACACACACACACACACACACACACACACACACACACACACACACACACACACACACACACACAACCCCTGGTGATGAATGCTGAATGGTTTCATGGCTTTTTAACATCTGCTATCTGAGGAGTTGAAATGTTCAGCTTTATTCCCATTTGACTAATTTACCCAGCGAATACATAATGAAAAGACCAAATATGCAAAATGGGAGGACTTTTAATCACCTCCAGGAGACTAGCAGTAGACACATATATATATATATTTAACCCTTACCCTTTCATTTAAAAAAATACAGCACAGAGCCACAAATGAGCAAAAACATTTTGATGCACGTTGTTTCGGGCTGTATGGTAATTGGCAACTACGGCTGTTTAAATTAAACTTGTGTGGCGAGTGTGTTTATCTGAGTGTGTTCATAACAGCCATGGGCCAAGGGAGTGAGTGGAACCAAGAGACACTCAGCATTGACTGGGACAGTCTATCATCTGTTACACACACACACACACGGACGCATGCACACACACACACACACACACACACACACACACACACACACACACACACACACACACACACACACGCACGCACGCACGCACGCACGCACGCACGCACGCACGCACGCAGGCATGCATACACACACACACACACACACACACACACACACACACACACACACACACACACACACACACACACACACACACAGGCATGCATACACACACACACACACACACGCACACACCGTATGGCAATGTGGGAACACACACAAACAAGAAGAGGGCTAGAGGGATTCTTGAGTGTCTGTTGTATAAGATAGCCAACTACAGAAGAGTCCAAAAAGAGACTTTAGAGAGAGAGAGAGAGAGAGAGAGAGAGAGAGAGAGAGAGAGAGAGAGAGAGAGAGAGAGAGAGAGAGAGAGAGAGAGAGAGAGAGAGAGAGGGAGAGATAAATTGAGTCTAGGTAAATTTCCAAACAACAGAGTTAAATGTATCCGAATTTGCATACGTTTTGTTTCGGATCCGGTGAGCTTAAGTCCCTGGTGCTGGAATGTCTCCTGGTAATCTCTCTCTCTCTCTCTCCTCTCTCTCTCTCTCTCTCTCTCTCTCTCTCTCTCTCTCTCTCTCTCTCTCTCTCTCTCTCTCTCTCTCTCTCTCTCTCTCTCTCTCTCTCTCTCTCTCTCTCTCTCTCTCTCTCTCTGCCAGTATCTTTAAGTCTCTCGGCCCACACGTTCTGTCTGTCAGGGTGTTTTATCTGACGGACTGCAGAGCCGCGTTCACAAGAGCATCATTTCAAACGCCGAAATAAACAACAGACAACAAACAAGCAAACAGGACAGATATAGACTGGTGTTTCGGTGAGTGTTTGATTCACGTTACCCGGTGGTAACGGCTAGTGACAGGCATGTATCCCACTGCACCACAACCCATAGCACTAATATGTATCCCACTGCACCACAACCCATAGCACTAATATGTATCCCACTGCACCACTTTTCATCTTCAATTATCTGATCAATATCTGATCAATATCTGATCACACACACACACACATTCTTTCAAACACAAGTACTGGAGTCTTTTGTAGCAAGCTCCTTGCTAACAAAATAAACGGAGACACAAGGCACGATCCCCCTCGTTCTCACCTCAACCCTCTCACCCTCTCACCTCAACCCTCTCACCCTCTCACCTCAACCCTCTCACCCTCTCCCTCTCACCCTCTCACCCTCTCACCCTCTCCCTTTTACCTCAACTCACTCACACTCTCATCTCAACCCTCTCAACCCTCTCAACCCTCTCACCTCAACCCTCTCACCTTCCAACTCAACCCTCTCCCCCTCTCACCCTCTCACCTCGACCCTCACATCTTCTCACCTTAACCATTTCATCTTCTCACCTAAACCCTCTCACCTTAACCCTCTTCCCCTCTCCCCCTCTCCCTCTCTCACCTCAACTCACTCACCCTCTCAACCTAACCATCCCACCCTCTCACCACAACTCACTCACACTCTCACCTCAACCCTCTCACCCTCTCCCCTCAACCCTCTCACACTCTCCCCTCAACCCACTCACCCTCTCACCTCAACCCTCTCACACTCTTCCTCTCATCTCAACCCACTCACCTTCCAACTCAACCCTCTCCCCCTCTCACCCTCTTACCTCGACCCTCACATCTTCTCACCTTAACCCTTTCATCTTCTCACCTAAACCCTCTCACCTTAACCCTCTTCCCCTCTCCCCCTCTCCCCCTCTCCCCCTCTCCCCTCTCACCCTCTCACCTCAACCCTCTCACACTCTCCCTCTCACCTCAACTCACTCACCTTCTCACCCCAACCATCCCACCCTCTCCCCTCAACCCTCTCACCCTCTCACCCTATCTCATTTACCTCAACTCACTCACCCTCTCACCTCAACCCTCTCAACCCTCTCAAGTCAAGTCAAGTCAAGTCAAGTCAAGTTTATTGTCACTTCACAGTTTACACAAGTATAAAGCAGTGATGTGAACATTTTATGTGCAATACCCGACGACAGACAGCAGTTATAAAATAAGATAAAAAATAGATAAAAATAGAATAAAAATTAAAATAAAAATAAAAATGCAATTTATAAAATGCAAAATATCGGCACAGAAAAGAGCAATATGTATATATAAATCAATGTAATAAAATATACATTGTTATATGCTATACGCACTTGTTCAGCAGCCTGATGGCCTGACTGTGGAAGCTATAGGAACTTGAAGCTGCTGACCCTCTCTACTGCAACGCCGTCGATGGAGATAGGGCTGTGCTCTCCCCTCTGCTTCCTGAAGTCCACGATCAGCTCCTTGGTCTTCTTGACGTTGAGGGCGAGGCTGTTCTCCTGGCACCACTGCTCCAGCGATCCGACCTCCTCCCTGTAGGCTGTCTCGTCGTCGCCGGCGATCAGGCCCATCACTGTCGTGTCGTCAGCAAACTTGACGATGACGTTGGAGCTGTGCATAGCCATGCAGTCGTGGGTGTAGAGGGAGTAGAGGAGAGGGCTCAGCACGCATCCCTGGGGGGCTCCCGTGTTGAGGGTCAGTGGCTCTGATGTGGTGCTGCCCATCCTCACCACCTGGCGGCGGTCCGACAGGAGGTCCAGTATCCAGCTGCACGTGGATGGGGGTATGCCTGGACCTCTAAGCTTGGTAAGCTCACCTCAACCCTCTCACCTTCCAACTCAACCTTCTCCCCCTCTCACCCTCTCACCTCGACCCTCACATCTTCTCACCTTAACCCTTTCATCTTCTCACCTGAACCCTCTCACCTTAACCCTCTTCCCCTCTCCCCTCTCACCCTCTCACCTCAACCCTCTCACACTCTCCCTCTCACCTCAACCCACTCACCCTCTCACCTCAACCCTCTCACACTCTCCCTCTCACCTCAACTCACTCACCTTCTCACCCCAACCATCCCACCCTCTCCCCTCAACCCTCTCACCCTCTCCCTCTCACCCTCTCCCTCTCACCTCAACCCTCTCACCCTCTCCCCTCAACCCACTCACCCTCTCACCTCAACCCTCTCACACTCTCTCTCTCACCTCAACTCACTCACCCTCTCACCCCAACCATCCCACCCTCTCACCTCAACCCTCTCACTCTCCCTCTCACCTCAACTCACTCACCCTCTCACCCCAACCATCCCACCCTCTCACCTCAACCCACTCACCCACTCACTCTCTCACCTCAACCCACTCACTCTCTCACCTCAACCCTCTCCCCTCAACCCACTCACCTCAACTCACTCACCCTCTCACCTCAACCCTCCCACCCTCTCCCTTCAACCCACTCACCCTCTCACCTCAACCCTCTCACCTCAACCCTCTCACACTCTCTCTCTCACCTCAACTCACTCACCCTCTCACCACAACCATCCCACCCTCTCACCTCAACCCTCTCACACTCTCCCTCTCACCTCAACTCACTCACCCTCTCACCCCACCATCCCACCCTCTCACCTCAACCCACTCACCCTCTCACCTCAACCCACTCACTCTCTCACCTCAACCCTCTCTCCTCAACCCACTCACCTCAACTCACTCACCCTCTCACCTCAACCCTCCCACCCTCTCCCCTCAACCCACTCACCCTCTCACCTCAACCCTCTCACACTCTCCCTCTCACCTCAACTCACTCACCCTCTCACCCCAACCATCCCACCCTCTCACCTCAACCCACTCACCCTCTCACCTCAACCCTCTCACCTCAACCCACTCACTCTCTCACCTCAACCCTCTCACCTCAACCCTCCCACCCTCTCCCCTCAACCCACTCACCTCAACTCACTCACCCTCTCACCCCAACTATCCCACCCTCTCACCTCAACCCTCCCACCCTCTCCCCTCAACCCACTCACCCTCTCACCTCAACACTCTCACACTCTCCCTCTCACCTCAACTCACTCACCCTCTCACCCCAACCATCCCACCCTCAACCCTCCCACCCTCTCCCCTCAACCCTCTCACACTCTCCCTCTCACCTCAACCCTCCCACCCTCTCCCCTCAACCCACTCACCCTCTCACCTCAACCCTCTCACACTCTTCCCTCTTACCTCAACTCACTCACCCTCTCACCCCAACCATCCCACCCTCTCACCTCAACCCACTCACTCTCTCACCTCAACCCTCTCACCTAAACCCTCCCACCCTCTCCCCTCAACCCACTCACCTCAACCCACTCACTCTCTCACCTCAACCCTCTCTCCTCAACCCACTCACTCACTCTCTCACCTCAACCCTCTCACCTCAACCCACTCACTCTCTCACCTCAACCCACTCACTGTGAGACACAGAGGCAAGAGTGCTCCTGAAAAGCCACAGTCATCCCATAGACATTAGTGCACCATTTATTACCCCGAGAGTCCTCTTAGCTCCACGCTAAGAGTCCAGATGTTGCTCCGTCTTCTTCCTCTCGCTCTAAACTGAGTTAACGACATAGCAGCTGTAGGAGACACAGGATTATCTTTGTTCAATAAAAGTTTTATTTAATTATTATTAATTGATTTCAGAAGTCTCTAAACACTGCTTGCTTGCTCCATGCGGGCGTCTGTAACCAGATTTGTGTGAAATTTATCCAAAACATGAATATTCAGAATGAGTACAGAGACAGGCCATTAAGGAGCAGGTAGGGGTTAGAAAGTGCAGAGACAGGTCATTAAGGAGCAGTTAGGGGGTTAGACAGTGAATACAGAGACAGGTCATTAAAGAAGGATTTCTGCTGGAAAGTAGGGCTTTTCACAAAAGTGGGCTGTCTATTTTTGAAAGGTGCAACAAAAAAGAAGAGAAATTGGTGCTTCATGACCAGAGACCAACAATTCAAACAACAGCCTCGGAGTCGGCTAAAGTCTGGCCGATGGCGCAAAACAGCCGACTTTTACTGGCAAACTAATTAGCAAAACTGAATGCTTGTCAAATGGTGGGGAATTGATCATTGCTCATTAGCATATACTACCCACATTGGAATGCTACGAAGCTGGCTTACTATTACTTTAAGGAGCAGGTCGAAAATACAGAGACGGGTCCTTGAGGAGCAGGTAGGGGTTAGACAGTACAGAGACAGGTCATTAAGGAGCAGGTAGGGGTTAGGCAGTACAGAGACGGGTCCTTGAGGAGCAGGTAGGGGTTAGACAGTACAGAGACAGGTCATTAAGGAGCAGGTAGGGGTTAGACAGTACAGAGACAGGTCATTAAGGAGCAGGTAGGGGTTAGGCAGTACAGAGACGGGTCATTAAGGAGCAGGTAGGGGTTAGACAGTACAGAGACGGGTCCTTGAGGAGCAGGTAGGGGTTAGACAGTACAGAGACGGGTCATTAAAGAGCAGGTAGGGGTTATGCAGTACAGAGACGGGTCATTAAGGAGCAGGTAGGGGTTAGACAGTACAGAGACGGGTCATTAAGGAGCAGGTAGGGGTTAGACCGTACAGAGACGGGTCATTAAGGAGCAGATAGGGGTTAGACAGTACAGAGACGGGTCATTAAGGAGCAGGTAGGGGTTAGACAGTACAGAGACGGGTCATTAAGGAGCAGGTAGGGGTTAGACAGTACAAAGACGGGTCATTAAGGAGCAGGTAGGGGTTAGGCAGTACAGAGACGGGTCCTTGAGGAGCAGGTAGGGGTTAGACAGTACAGAGACGGGTCATTAAAGAGCAGGTAGGGGTTATGCAGTACAGAGACGGGTCATTAAGGAGCAGGTAGGGGTTAGACAGTACAGAGACGGGTCATTAAGGAGCAGGTAGGGGTTAGACCGTACAGAGACGGGTCATTAAGGAGCAGATAGGGGTTAGACAGTACAGAGACGGGTCATTAAGGAGCAGGTAGGGGTTAGACAGTACAGAGACGGGTCATTAAGGAGCAGGTAGGGGTTAGACAGTACAAAGACGGGTCATTAAGGAGCAGGTAGGGGTTAGACAGTACAGAGACGGGTCATTAAGGAGCAGGTAGGGGTTAGACAGTACAGAGACGGGTCATTAAGGAGCAGGTAGGGGTTAGACAGTACAGAGACTCTGCTACCATTTAGCTATCATGCTGAAAGTTGAGCCCAGCATCCCTTTCAGCCCCTGATCCAAACTCACTTACAGCTCACTTCCCACCCTTAGCGGGGGGGGGGGGGGTGCAGAGACCCACAGCTCAGGAGGCGTCAGAAGGAACCAGAGAGGTCCTCTATCACCTCCGCACACCTTTATGGAGAACACAGCGTTGTAGAGGGTACATGGAGGAGGAGCCATGCACAGCGGGTCCTTGATAATAACCTCAATGACTTCCCCGTGGACGTCCCCAGAGCAGATGTTGCCTTGTAAAGTGTGTGCGTGTCTCTGTCTCGCCACCACCACCGCGGCTATCAATTGTTAAACGTTTGACTTAGCTGTTTTAGTGGATTTTAAATGTTTTGTTCATAGTTGTTTTATATCCCTGGTAGGAAAGGGCGTGGGTGAGGACTGCATGCACAAGGTCGACAAACAAAAAAAAGTGTAGCTGACACCGAATTATATTTGAATGGGAGGATTCAGATGTGAAGCACAACAAATCAACACAGCAACAACCGTGTCCTTGGAGCTAACCAGTGTAGCTAATTAGCCCAAACAGTGGGCTTGGTGAGTGTTTGTTTGGACTGCGATGTGTGGGGTCTCCCAGATGTAGTCAGGGGGCACCGGAGTGGAGCAACACATTATCCACGTGTTACGCTACGCTAGTTTAAACACGCAGCTAAATTCACCGGCTGCTCTCTCAGTTCACACTCCTATCATGACTGTGATCTCATCAACACCCCTCTCTCTCTCTCTCTCTCTCTCTCTCTCTCTCTCTCTCTCTCTCTCTCTCTCTCTCTCTCTCTCTCTCTCTCTCTCTCTCTCTCCCTCTCTCTCCCTCTCGCCCTCTCTCTCTCTCGCTCTCGCTCAATCCCTCTCTCTCTCGCGCTCTGGCTCTCTCCCCCGCTCTCTCTCTCTCTCTCTCTCTCTCTCTCTCTCTCTCTCTCTCTCTCTCTCTCTCTCTCTCTCTCTCTCTCTCTCTCTCTCTCTCTCTCTCTCTTTCCCTCTCTCTCTTTCTATTCCCCCTCCCTCTCTCTCCCTCTCTCTCTCTCTCTCTCTCTCTCTCTCTCTCCCTCTCTCTCTCTGTTTCATAGATGAGTGATGTGTGTATGCGTATGTGTTAAGATTCATTATGTCATAAGTGCACAGCGGGAGTTCTACCTGCGACACACGAGCTGATTACTACCTGACGTCTTATAGTGACCTCAGCTTCTGCCGTTAAAACCCTGCTGCCTGTTGCTCAGTTGCTTTCAATTTGTGATTGAAATAATACGACATTTCTCAAATTGCCAAATTAAAATAAATGAATGTCTAAATAACCAGGATACAGGTAATAAGTGGAAACTCTCCGTCCCTTTCTATCCTATCCTCTAACCTTTGTCTCTCTCTCTCTTCCTCTCTTTCTCACCCCAATTTCGCTCATATGTCCCTCTTTCTCTCATCCTCTCTCTGCCCTTCCTCATCCTCTTCCTCCTCCTCTCATCACTATCCCTTAACTCTCTCTCTCTCTCTCTCTCTCTCTCTCTCTCTCTCTCTCTCTCTCTCTCTCTCTCTCTCTCTCTCTCTCTCTCTCTCTCTCTCTCTCTCTCTCCCCCCCTCTCTCTCTCGCTCTTATTCTCAGTTGCTATTTCAATGTGTGAGCTTGATTGAAGTAATACGACATTTCTCAAATTGCCAAATCAAATCAAGTAACCAGGATACAGGTAATACGCAGAAACACTCTCTCTCTCTCTCTCTCTCTCTCTCTCTCTCTCTCTCTCTCTCTCTCTCTCTCTCTCCCTCTCTCTCTCTGTTTCATAGATGAGTGATGTGTGTATGCGTATGTGTTAAGATTCATTATGTCATAAGTGCACAGCGGGAGTTCGACACACGAGCTGATTACTACCTGAGGTCTTATATTGACCTCAGCTTCTACCGTTAAAACCCTGCTGTCTGCCGAATATTACCTATTACATATCATCTGCGTCACTTTATTGTTATTTGTATTGTGTACAGTATTTTTATTTGTATGGTATATAACAATACATCTAAATAAAATAGTGTTTCGGAAAAATAGGCTAATTGGCAAATAAAAAGGAGAGTCTTGAATCTTGGGGAATAATTCCTTAAACTACATTTTTCACAAGTTTTCGATGACCAAGATCCCTCCTCTCTCCAGGATTAAGTGAATGAGCGTTAGTGAATGAGCGTTATGTTTCAGAGCGGGACCCTTGACTTCGGGTTCGACAAACGGCTCAACAGAGTCATCCAAGCAGATTCATTAGCTCGCATATTAACACTCCTCCGGAGTGCTCAGTGTCGATCGGCCAAAGTGCCCAAAGTCAGCCGGTAGTGATTTAAGTGTGATTGTTTAACGCAGCAGGGGAGCTGTTAGCAGCTCAGCGGACTGCAACACGAGTGAGCATGAGCCCCGCGATACACGCCACAGGCTGTCGCCTTAGCCCATGAGCATAAGCGCCCACGCGCTCTGTCGTCGTACGTTGGTTAGTTAGAAGACCGCTCTCGATCGGTCCACACACTCTGAGCACACACGCGCATGCGCACACGCACACGCACACGCACACGCACACGCACGCACACGCACACGCACACGCACGCACACGCACACGCACACGCTGCACAGCCGCTGCTGACCCGCGAGGACTTGATGAGGAGTTCTGAGTTGTGATGCTTCGCTATTAGCGCACGCTGGGGTCCCTGTCCTTTCGAAGAGCTTGACACACACACCCACCACAGACCCCCCAGACTCCCTCCTCTGCACAACCCCGATACACACCCACACCACACACACACACACACACACACACACACACACACACACACACACACACACACACACACACACACCCCTACCGAGTCTCATCAATGTCTAGATGAGCAGTTACCAGCAGTTTCTCTCTCTCTCCCTTTCGCTCTCTCTCTCTCACTCTCTCTCTCCCTCCCTTTCTCTCTCTCTCTCTCTCTCTCTCTCTCTCTCTCTCTCTCTCTCTCTCTCTCTCTCTCTCTCTCTCTCTCTCTCTCTCTCTCTCTCTCTCTCTCTCTCTCTCTCTCTCTCTCTCCCTCTCTCTTCTTCTCTTCCTCTATCCCTCTCTATTGGTCTCTGCCTGTCTATCTCTTTTAATCATCCATCTTTCTCTATCTGTCTTTTTACATCTCCATCCCTCACTTTCTCTCTCCTCCCTTCTCTGTCCCTGTCTCTCTTTCTTGTTTCATGTTCTGCCTTCCCCTTAATTCATCTCCCTCTCCCCCCTCTCTTTCTCTCCCTCTCTCCTCCCTCCCTCCTCCTTCCCTCTCTCTTATCTCTCCTTCTCTTTCTCTTTTTTCCATTGCGTATCTTTCTCTTTTTTCTCTCCCTCTTTCCTCCGCTGTCCATCCCTCGTCATTTATCTCACTTTCTCTCTCTCCCCCTCTCTACCTCTCCCCCTCTCAATCTCTCTCTCCCTCCCCCTTCTCAATATCTCCCTCTCCCTCTCATTCTCTCTCTCCTTCTCTATCTCCATCTTTCTCTCTCTCCCCCTCTCAATCTCTCTCTCTCTTCCCCTTCTCGATATCTCTTTCTTTCTCGGTCTCCATCTTTCTCTCTCTCTCTATCTCTTTCTCTCTCTCTCCCTCTTGCCCCTCTCTCTACTCTCTCTCTCTCTCTCTCTCTCTCTCTCTCTCTCTCTCTCTCTCTCTCTCTCTCTCTCTCTCTCTCTCTCTCTCTCTCTCTCTCTCTCTCTCTCTCTCTCTCTCTCTCTCTCTCTCTCTATCTCTATCTCTCTCTCTCCCTCTTGTCCCTCTCTTTCTCTCTCGTTGTCTATATCTCCTTTTAGCTCTACTACTGTTGCTCTTGTTCATTCTATATGAATCTGTCTCCCCCTTTCTCTCTCTCTATTTTGCTCTGTGTCTCTCCATATGTATCTATCTCTCTATCTCTCCCTGTCTCTATCTCTCCTTTTCTCCCTCTGTCTCCATATGTAGCTCTCGCCCCCTCTCTCCCTATCTCCCTAGAGAGCGAGATGGTTACGATGGTGATACGGTTAATTTTATTGTTTGGGTCAATCAATCGATATATTTATGTCTCTAATTGGTATATTATATGGTGCCAATATATAATGTATATCATTATATCGAAAAAATAATATTGTGTATTGAATTATGTGGATCTGAAAGGCAATGCTGGAGATAGTAGAAGTGATGAGGGAGACAATAGAGCGAGGGACAGAGAGAGAGAGAGAGAGAGGGAGGGAGAGAGAGAGAGAGAGAGAGAGAGAGCGGGAGGGAGAGAGAGAGAGAGAGAGAGAGAGAGAGAGAGAGAGAGAGAGAGAGAGAGAGAGAGAGAGAGAAAGAGAGTACAATTAAACCCTTATTGCTGTCTTGTGCTTTCCTCTCTTTCCTTAATTTCCTTCATAGCACTTTGAGTTTTGCCCACGCAAATTAAAAGTGCGCTTATAAATATAATTGATTATTATTATTATTATTATTATTCATAATAATGTATTTATATATACATAATAACTATAATTGAGATCTGTCAAACTTGTGCCTTCATTCTCCTTTAGATCTCCAGTTAGCACCCTGGGACGAGGATAACCGCTATTCCCAGGGCGATAACATGTGTCACGCTTGTTTTCCCCCAATCCTGTTTTCAGTCTGAGCCTCGAATGGCGTGGAGTTAAACTGACAAAAGTCTGCACAAATGGAAGTTTAAGTTCAACAAACTCGGAGCTTCGCCGTGGTAATTAAATGAACAAACATCTCCCAGAATGCTCCTCTCCAATCAATCCAGATCTAGCCTCAGAATGTCAGTACTTTGAATAATTCATGATTTCGCTTTTAATCGTGAATTACATGATTTCGCGGTGGAAATTTACCATATTGCTGTTATGGGAAATGATCTCCCGGGCTAGAACATTTGAGTTTGGATCTTTTTGATGATCGTTAAAACCGTTTCATTGAGTGTTTCTTGGCGTAATGAACGGCAGCCATGAGCCACAGGGCGTTCTGAGCATCCCGGAGATTTATGGGCACCAGAAGGAGAGCAAAGCGAGACGAATGACGTCCCTCTCGGCTTTGCATACGGACCGTCCTTCTCCTCCTCCTGTGGCCTGCAGGACAGCTTTATGGAGGCGAGGTGATTGGCTGAAGCCGGAGTAATGACAATGGTTTGCAGGCAGAGCAGGTGGCGAACCCTCTCTCGTGTGTGTGCGTGTGTGATGATGGCTGCTTCAACTTGTGGGCCTTGATTTTGCCAATGCACCACAGGTGTGCAGCCTCACCCCAGAGCCCCAGAGCCTCGAGCCAGGTGAGTATAGTATATGTGACCCAGTATGGAGCAGAGGCGGTATATGGAGGATAGGAAAACACTGCATTGTTCTCCCCTCCTCCAGTTAAGACCCTGGCTGGACACACCTTGCCCTCGTCACCTGTGACCTCATATGGAAAACTACACCAGGCTTTGCACTCCCCTTTCTCTCTGCATGTTGTCTTGTACATCTTCCCATGCTCATGCTCTCCTTAAACATTTCCTCAACGCTCGTCTAGAGTCAGGGATGGCTTAACTGGGGTTCAGTCTCACTAGGTCCCCTTCATTTCTGTCCTTGCTCCTGCAGATTACTCATTATTATGAATTTCAATGATGATGCTATCATCTATCAAATCATATATGATATGAATGAGAAGATATTCATTTTTGGGTCAAATATATAGATTTTTTTAAATATAGATTTTGTCAAATGTATTTATTTTCAGCTCTGCATGAAGAAATTAATACAGATTTGTGTGGCTATTCTTTGATGAATACATCTTATTTGAGTGAATCCACAATTTCAAGATTCAAGATTTGAAGTACAATGGAATGCTTACTCCCCATTCCCTCCCTTTGAATTTTCTAAAAGACTATACTATAAAAATACTGTACACAATAACAATTAACATAAAAAGAAGAATAAAGTGACTGATGGATGATATGTACATGCGTTGAATTATGCAAAAAACATTTAAAAGCATAGGCATACCATTTGAAAAGGATCCGCATCTGTGAGGGGATCAATCACTTGATACACGGTTGCTAGGTTACTGACAGCCTAGTGATGGATCACCGTGACGATAAGACCTCCTGAGTCTGACCCTGAAGGGTGATGGGGGAGAGCTGGCTGTGGGTGTGCTACAATTTACCATTTGGTCATTAGGACGCTTTAATCCAAACCGATTTACAGTGAATCCGAAAATCCTAATACATACAGGAGGGGTAGGTTCGGGGCTAGGGGGCATCTTGCTTCAGGAGGCCTACAGGTAGACT
>CM051012.1:6724360-6731860 GCA_027704905.1 Muraenolepis orangiensis | reverse complement strand
CCACCCCGATGGCGTGCGTTTGGATGCACGTGACGTGAGCGTGTGTGTGTGTGTGTTGTTTGTGCTAGTAGTTTGTTGTTTGTGGTCGTAGTTTGTTGTTTGTTGTTTGTGGTTGTAGTTTGTTGTTTGTGCTTGTAAGTTTGTTGTTTGTTGTGGTTGAAGTTTGTTGTTTGTTGTTGTAGTTTGTGGTTAAAGTTGGTTGTTTGTTGTTTGTGGTTGTAGTCTGTGGTTGTAGTTGGTTGTTTGTTGTTTGTTGTTTGTAGTTTGTACGTCTCTTTGCAGCCCTGCGTCTTTCTCTCCCCCGTTGTATTATTCAACTCTTCGGCAAGGGATGCAAAACATTATGCTCATTTCAGACCCAATCAACATCCCTTCAGCTGCAGCTAAAAATACGCCGCAATAAATGGTTAGCATTGTGTTGTTGTTATTTACTATTTCCACAAATCAACTCTGAACCAGAGCTGTGCTCTTCTGGGATAATCACCTACCCTCACTCCCCCCCGTCGTCTTCATGTTGTCTCTACCCTGTAGAATATAATGTACTTAAGAGAGAGACTTACGAGTGGGAATAATCCAAGCATGTCATTAAACTAGGAGGACCACATAAGTTAAAGTGCTGTCCACACAGTAGTTCCAGTATATCACACAACCATGCAATGTGTTATTAATTCATGTGTGTGAGTGAGTATGTGTGTTAAGTATATCCTTCTTTACTGGCGTGTTCTTTTTGCTTGGCATTAATAAAATATGAGTCCAGAAGTTATAGACGCGAGGGGAAAAGGAAAAATACTGAAAAGTTATTTGTTGATAATTAAACATTACACAATAGTTTGGTTGGTTCTGGAGGCTGTGTGTATTGAAGAACTCTGGGCGCTGTACTTTGGTTGGTTCTGGAGGCTGTGTGTATTGAAGAACTCAGGGCGCTGTAGTTTGGTTGGTTCTGGAGGCTGTGTGTATTGAAGAACTCTGGGCGCTGTAGTTTGGTTGGTTCTGGAGGCTGTGTGTATTGAAGAACTCTGGGCGCTGTAGTTTGGTTGGTTCTGGAGGCTGTGTGTATTGAAGAACTCTGGGCGCTGTAGTTTGGTTGGTTCTGGAGGCTGTGTGTATTGAAGAACTCAGGGCGCTGTAGTTGGTTCTGTGAACTGTGTGTGAGGAGGATGGATCGTTGGTGCTGGAGACGTGGACATCCAGACCGCTGTGGGGTCCATATGTTGAGATCTGAACCGCGAGCTACAGACGAGCTGCTGGGTGCTGGACATTATTAATATCTGATTCTTGGGAAAGAAAGTTAGTCTGTGCGGGTGTGTTTGTGAATGTGTGTATGCATGGCCGCGTGTTTGTTTGTTTCCGAGTGTATGGGTCATGGTTGGGTTTTATTAGTTGCCAGCCAGACACCACTGGACTACAAATAAAACATGCAGCAATATCCTCCTCAGACAGCTTCAGAATCAGACAGACACCTCCACCCTGAGACAGCTCCGCCCTGAGACAGAGACATCCAGCCTGAGACAGACACCCTGAGTCAGAGAACTCCACCCTTAGACAGACATCTCTACCATCAAACACCTCCTACCTGAGACAGACACCTCCACCCTCAGACCCATCCACTCTAAGACAGACACCTCCACCATAAGACAGAGACCACCTTCAGACAGACACCTCCACCATCAGACAGAGACCTCCACCCTCAGACAGACACCTTCACCCTCAGACAGACACCTTCACCCTCAGACAGACACCTTCACCCTCAGACAGACACCTCCACCCTGAGACAGACAACTCCACCCTGAGACACCCTGACCCTAAGACAGACACCTCCATCCTCAGACCAACACCTCCACCCTCAGACAGACAACTCCACCCTGAGACAGACACCTCCACCCTCAAACACCTCCACCCTCAGACAGACACCTCCACCATCAGACAGAGACCTCCACCTTCAGACAGACACCTCCACCCTCAGACCAACACCTCCACCTTCAGACAGACACCTCTACCCTTAGACACCTCCACCCTCAGACAGACACCTCTTCCTTCAGACACCACCATCAGACAGACACCTCCCCCCACAGACAGACACCTCTTCCTTCAGACTGTGTGTGTTTGATAACGAGAGGCAACCACACCATCGATTCATTGCGGAAGTTCAACTTTTTGCTGCCAACTTTTGACGTGCCGCATGCCACGCCCCTTCGCCAGCTGTAATCCTTTGCATCACGCATCAGTTCTGCCATCCCATCAGGTGCTGGTCCCCATGGTAACGCAGAGCCGGCGACTAGTGTTTTCTTAAAAACAAAATTGTAAACTGGCTCCAGTTTCATTTGATTGCATTTATAAATAATAAATAATACACAATGAATAAATAATAAATATGATGTATGTGGGTGTGAGTGTGAGTGTGTGTGTGTGTGTGTGTGTGTGTGTGTGTGTGTGTGTGTGTGTGTGTGTGTGTGTGTGTGTGTGTGTGTGTGTGTGTGTGTGTGTGTGTGTGTGAACCAGCCAGTTGATCTTGGTTGTACCGCTACGTTAGGCTAATTAGATTAGCCAATTGCTAAACCTCTCATCTGTCACATCTATTGCTAGTTGCGAGCGCAGGAGGAGAGGAGCAACTTGTGGTGGAGCAGTAGGAGAGGAGGAGGGGAGCAGTTAGTGGTGGAGCAGGAGGAGAGGAGGAGGGGAGCAGTTAGTGGTGGAGCAGGAGGAGGAGGAGCAGTTAGTGGTGGAGCAGGAGGAGCAGTTAGTGGTGGAGCAGGTAGAAAACATATCTGTATACCAGTGGCAAACCGTGTCTGTCACAACTGGACCATCTGTAGATCGCATAAGATTGTCGCAGCCAACAAGTTGACCATAGTTGGCAAAGCAGTGTCCATGTAGTGAAGTAACCACACAACACAGCACCACCACACACAGGCTATGGATGAATGACTGTACTGGTACTGTACTGTAGCTCGCTACATGGTCACACACCATTAGGGCCTACTCCACTCAGCTAGGACTATTAGGTTTCCTAACAATTACCAATGCAAAGAAAGATCAAGTCAAAACTCTCAATTTAAATGCACAACAATGCTTAACAAACTCAAGACAGCCATTAACTAATCATTCAACAAGTGTGTGGAAACTAAATGCAAGCAGCTCAGGGTTTATTGTTGCGGGACTTCCACGGCTCCAGAGAGGCACCGGGACGTTGCTGAGTCGAGTCCGACACGGGGCCCTCTCGTCGGACTTAGCTAGAGCGATGTACCACAGGTGTGCAGCCTCACCAGCCAATCAGTCCAATTCAGGCTAGGTGAGGCTGCTTAAACCAGCCACCAACCACACACACACCACAAACACAGTGTAAGCATCATGTTAAGATGACATGATTTAACCCTCAGGGGCTCTACTGAGGGCCCTCAGTAGAGCACATACCGCAGAACTGGATCCAAATCCTGGATCCGGATTCGGGTCAGAATATGTGGGCATCCGGATTCGTATCCCGATATTTCCAAAAATGTTCTTAAATTGTATTTGGCATTCCATCCAAACCCTCACCAAGTATTATGCAAATATGACAGTTACTTTGTGAAATATTACACAATATGTGTTTTTTTTTGCCCTCCTTTTGCCACCCTTCAGAAATATCCTGGATCCGGATTCAGATATGCAAAAATCTAATCAACCTTCCTTGGGCGATAAGTAATCCAACCACCACGTTTTGTCCAATTCTGTTCATAACTTTTTGAGTTATTGTGCAGACAACAGACAGACAGACAGACAGACAGACAGACAGACAGACAGGAGGACCATGCGGGTCCTGTAGCGCTGGTTGGTGTTTGTGTGGTCCACTGCTGGGTCTAAGTCTACTACTTTCTGTACTCCAGTATTTCTGTACAGTACATTTTATTTTATTTTATTTTATTTCTTTGTATTATTATTATTATTATTTATTTATTTATTTATTTAGCCTTTTCCCTACATTATTCATGCCTGGACGGGGAGGTATTCAGGATGGCAGTAGGGAACGGGTGATGCACTTACTGTGTGTGACAACGCTGTTCAGATGTTCATTTCTTGTGAAACTCATGTTCATTCGATGAAATGCATCTAGTGTTCCTGCACCCCTTTTGTTAACAATAGATAATAAAAAAAAAGGTATTAGGACCGAAAGATTTAGGGCCCAAGAGCGGAGACAGAGACGTAGGAAGGTAGTAAAAACCTGTGCAAGGGTTTGTTTGTTTGTTTGCGTGCGAATGGTGTCCAAGGGGGTGAGGGGGAGGATGCGGAGGGAGCGTGGAGCGGCAGAGAGGCTGAGGGACGGCAGAGGACAGGACGGTCCTCGCCAGAGTTATGAGAGGGCAGACAGGGAAGAGGCTGGCAAACAAAGAGACAGACACACTAGTTAACAGCGACTTAACAGCGCTTTGTACAAGTGGTTGTTGGTTGTACAAGTATAATGGAATGCTTCCTCCCCACTCCCTCCTGCAGTATGAATTTTGTAAAACACAATATACATTTTTTTTAATAAAAGTGACTGAAGGATGATATGTACATGTGTAGAATTGTGCAAAAACGCATTTAAAAGCATTTTAAAGTGCCAGTAGTGCAGCAGCATCGAGAATACAGTGCAGTACAGTGCAGAACAGTGCAGTAACTGAAATGAGTCGAGAAAGTCCAGCAAAGTATGACAGTGTAATGTTAATAACAATGTTATGATAGTGGCAGCACTCCTAGCAGTTCAGTAGCTCACTGCCTGGGGAATAAAAGCTATCCTTGAACCCGGTGGTCCTTGTAAGGACGGTAGGGGGGAGAAGAGATGGTGCCCGCGGTACTTTGTGATGGAGATGGCCTTCTCCAAGTTCTCCTCAATGCACGGAAGTGCACACCCGATGATCTTTCCTGTCGTCCTCACGACCCTCTGGATGGCTTTCTAGTCCTGTGATGGACTGGGAGTCGTACGTTAGTATTGACAACAATCCAGCATTGAGTGGAGGTTGGAGAGATGTTGGGTAGATATACTGCAGGGTTGATTTGGGGGGATGGAAGGGTCAGGGTTGGAATAAGTCAAAGGCCAGTCACGCCCCCCACTCCAGTATGATTGGGGTCGATCAAGGCTGGGCTATATAGAGTGACGACCCCTGACCCCTGTGATGACCCCCTGACCCCTGTGTGACCCTAGGTTGTCAGTGTGTGACGAGGACAAGCTGACTCACAACGAGTTCATCGGGGAGTCACGTGTTCCCCTGCGACGCGTCAAACCAGACCAGACCAAGTGCTTCCACACCTGCCTGGAGCACCCGCCACCGGTAACACACACACACACACACACACACACACACACACATGCCCCCCCTCCCCCCTAGCACACATACACATGCACACGCAAACATGCACACACCTGTCCCCGGTAACACACACACACACACACACACACACACACACACACCTGTCCCCAGTAACACACAAACACACACACATAGACAAACCCGCCCCCGCTAACACACACACACACACACATACACCCTTGCATCTCAGAGCCCATACTGCTGTTTCATCTTCAACCTCTCTCTCTCTCTCTCTCTCTCTCTCTCTCTCTCTCTCTCTCTCTCTCTCTCTCTCTCTCTCTCTCTCTCTCTCTCTCTCTCTCTCGCTCTCTCTCTCTCTCTCTCTCTCAGCTTCCTTCTCCTACAACGATGGGCACGGCTCTGAGGGGGATATCGTGTTACTTAAGAGAGGTAACCGTCTGTCTGTCTGTCTGTCTGTCTGTCTGTCTGTTGATCTACCTGTCTGTCTGTTTATCTACCTGTCTTTGTCTGTTCATCTACCTGTCTACATGTATGTTTGTTTATCTATCTGTCCATGTGTCTCTGTCTGTTCACCTACCTGTCTGTTCATCTACCTGTCACTCTGTCTGTTCATCTACCTGTCTGTCTGTCTGTTTATCTACTTGTCTATCTGTCTGTCCATCCACCTGTCTCTGTCTGTTTATCTACCTGTCTGTCTGTCTGTTCATCTACCTATCTGCCTGTTTATTTATCTGTCTGTCTGTTAATTGACCTGTTGATTATTTATTTACCTGTTAAGGTTCTCGATAGAACATGAGAGTAAGGAAACCAGACATGAAACAAGGGTCAGTTTCAACACTGTTTTCTTATGATGGCGTTAATTTGACTAAATCTCCTTCCACCCACCTTTATCATTCAATTACCAATTAGTTATTAATCATTAATACCTGTTAATCAACACCAGATAATAAAAAATAATAATGGACAGCCTGTTAGCCTTGGAGGCTAGTCCACATGTTAGCCTTGGAGGCTAGCACTTGCATTAGCATGGGAAGCAAGTCCTCAGGTTAGCATGTGTAATAGTGAGCTTCCCGCACTGGGCTCGAACTCACGACCTCCGGCATGAGAGCTAAATACCACATTCTCTAGCTTTATCGCTAGAACGTTTTTTAGGCGTCGGGAGAGAGGTTTACTTCACTGCACAGCACCACCTGCTAGTGTCCGTTACACATGGAAGGCTAGTGCTTGTGTTCGTGTTTGAGACTAGTCTTCGCATTAGCCTGGAAGGCTAGTACTCACATTAGCGTAGGAGGCTAGTCCATATGTGAACCTTGGAAGGCTAGTGCTGATGCTAGCTCTCATGCTAGCATGTGAAGCTAGCGCCAGTGTTGACATACGAGGCTAGTCTCATAATGAGCATGATATTAATGAGGTGTGTTTGTTCGCCAGCGTCGTGTAACTTCTCCATTAGCCAAGCCAATTAATTACAATATCCATGACTGCAGGTTGTTGACGCTAACGAGACAAATTATCCAATTGAAGCCAACACGATGAGGCATGCAGTTCGGCTCACAACATGCTTCTGGAAATAGACAGCGGAGAGCAAAATGGGGAGATGTTTATAATTGGACTTTCACCCATTTTCCTCTCATTGATCTTCCCTCAGATGTTCTTGCAAGTGTAATACAAAATTCTTGCAAGATAAAGACCGATTAATTATTGTTTCCCCCCCCCCCATACACAATAGAGAAGGAAAACAGATTAATAAAGTATTATGTTATCATCATTCCTGAAAGAGACAGAAATAAACACTAATTAAGGGCCTGGGTTTAATAATAATATAATTATTCAAATGTGTCAGTGTACAGCAGAAGTACAGTACAGCGAAAGGGATTTCTCTGCATTCAGCCCATCCCAGCGTTAGGAGCATTCAGCCCTCCCCTCCATGTTTATTTATTATAAACTAGCATAACATATCAATTAGCATAACTTGTGAACTTGTGTTTATAGTACATTAGGTAGACAGTGTCTACCAAACTGCTGTCAGTGTTTGACAGAAGACAACAATACAAAGATGAAACAGAGTAGAGCGGAAATTGATTGGCGGGAATGAGGTTGAACGAAGGGGGGCCATTTCCCTCTTTTCCCTCTTGGTGGTTGAGCGGTGAAGAGTGAGTGAAGATAAAATGGCCACCTGAGAACAGTTTGGAAGATCTTTACGTCCTCTCCCGCTGGC
>CM051012.1:6651860-6711860 GCA_027704905.1 Muraenolepis orangiensis | reverse complement strand
GCAATGTCTTTTATGATTAATGATGATTTATGATGTCTTTTGATGTTTATATGTTTATAGTATAGTGTTGTTTGTACATGTTGTTAGGGTACAGGTAGGGGTTAGGGAGTGTCAAACACCACTAGACTATCCTCCCTCTAGCCCTGAACATTACTTCCCAGTGTCTCATTGATCACAATCTATTCTGAGAAATGACCATCGCTTCCCCAAGAGGAAAAATCCAGTGACAAGATCTTTTCTGCAACACATCGATTTTAATATAACAGAATGGTGGTTTTCATGTAACTTATTGTTATTCTTACCGTTTTCATATCTACTTTAAGATTCAGGATTCAAAATTCAAGATTTTAATTTGCCATATGCAACAAGTACAATGGAATGCTTACTTCCCATTCCCGATATACTATAGTATGTAATGGTAATGGACTGCTTTTATATAGCGCTTCTATCCAAAGCGCTTTACAAGTCGCGCCTCACATTCACCCATTCATACGTTCAACCACCGACGGCGGAGTCAGCCATGCAAGGAGAAAGCCAGCACGTCAGGAGCAGTTAGGGTGTGTTGCTCAAGGACACCTCGACAGTTTTTGCTAGGAGGAGGCGGGGGATCGAACCAGCCGAAGGTTGTGAGGCGACCGCTCTACCTCCTGAGCTATACTGCCGCCATGTATATATATTTATGTACTATACTGTATTATACTTATACTATAAGTATAATACAGTACTATAAATACTAACACAATACTATAACACTACTGTACACAATAAAAAGCACAATACAAATAACGATAAAGTGACTGATGTAGTACAGTACAGTGCAGAACAGTGCAGTAACTGTAATTAGTCCAGAAAGTCGAGCAAAAGTATGATAGTGTAGGATAGTGTAATGTAATATGGATGATAATGTTATGATAGCGGCAGCACTCCTAGCAGCTCAGTAGGCACACTGCCTGTGGAAAATAACTTTATGCGGTCAAGCCAGCATAGGTAAACACACTGTAATAGCAGTCTATAATACACAGCTGTGGAGTTATTGTTGTTGTTACACGGCTTACAAGGCTTCTTTAACATGCAATAATCCCCATTGTTTCAACCAAATATAAAATGGCTAAGTTTCCACCACCCGAAAGTCTTGACTTTAGCCACCTTGAGCACTGGCCAGATCGCCACAAAGTAAAAGGACGAAGCCAGTGAAGTGCAGGTGTGTACTTTATGGTTCTCTCTGAAAGGAAGAAGCCAGTGAAGTACAGGTGTGTACTTTATGGTTCTCTCTGAAAGGAAGAAGCCAGTGAAGTACAGGTGTGTACTTTATGGTTCTCTCTGAAAGGAAGAAGCCAGTGAAGTACAGGTGTGTACTTTATGGTACTCTCTGAAAGGAAGCAGAGCAAATGTCATTTGGTTTTGAGGATGAGGAAAGTGACGATGATCATGACACATCATGACATCCACACAAATTGGATGCCTACTTTGTACCAAAAGTTGATCTAATTCATGCACTCTTCCACCAGTGCTGGCAGAAAGCTGGCAAGTCAGCTGAAGAATATAATAGGAGCTTGGACTCCAGGGGATACTGAGCCATTACTAGGCCAGCGTGGAGATGTAATCACCCCACCTGTACCTTGGTCTGCCCCGTGGTCTCCTCCTTCTCAGGAGGCGACCAGGAAGCATCCTTACTAGATGCCCGAACCACCTCTACTGGCTTCTTTCTACGCGAAGGAGCAGCGGCTCTACTCCGAGTCTCTAACGAGTGACCAAGCTTCTCCCCCTATCCCTAAGGGAGAAGCCAGCCACCCTCCTGAGAAAACAAATGTTGGCCGCTTGTATTCGCGATCTCGTCCTTTCGGTCAATAATGAGCTATAGCTGAGACCTGATATTTCATTAGATGACATTAGTCAAGTCAAGTCAAGTCAAGTCAAGTTTATTGTCACTTCACAGTTTACAGTTTAGTATAAAGCAGTGATGTGAAATTCTTGTGTGCAATACCCGACGACAGACAGCAGTTATAGAATAAGATAAAATAAAAATAGATAAAAATAGATAAAAATAGAATAAAAAATAGAATAAAAAATAGAATAAGGAATATAAAATAAAAATAAAAAATGCAATTTATAAAATGCAAAAATCAGCACAGAAAAGAGCAATATATATATATAAATCAATGTAATAAAATATACATTGTTATATGTTATACGCCCTTGTTCAGCAGCCTGATGGCCTGACTGTGGAAGCTATCTCTAAGCCTATTTGTACGACACTTGATACTGCGGTATCGCCTGCCTGACGGTAATAGTGAGTAAAGTTCGTGGCTGGGGTGGGCAATGTCTTTTATAATTCTTTTGGCCTTGGCCACGCACCGCTGGTTGTAAATGTCCAGGAGGGAGGGGAGCTCACCTCCAACGATATACTGGGCCGTCCGCACCACCCTTTGAAGCGCTCTGCGCTCGAGTGCCGTGCAGTTCCCGTACCAGGCGGTGATACACCCTGTCAGAACACTCTCGATGGTGCCGTTGTAGAATGTTCTCAGGATGCGGGGGCCCATGCTGAATTTCTTCAGACGCCTGAGAAAATACAGGCGTTGTTGGGCCTTTTTCACCACGTGTGTGGTGTGCGTGGACCATGTGAGGTCCTCGGAGATGTGCACGCCGAGGAACTTGAAGCTGCTGACCCTCTCTACTGCAACGCCGTCGATGGAGATAGGGCTGTGCTCTCCCCTCTGCCTCCTGAAGTCCACGATCAGCTCCTTGGTCTTCTTGACGTTGAGGGCGAGGCTGTTCTCCTGGCACCACTGCTCCAGCGATCCGACCTCCTCCCTGTAGGCTGTCTCGTCGTCGCCGGCGATCAGGCCCATCACTGTCGTGTCGTCAGCAAACTTGACGATGACGTTGGAGCTGTGCATAGCCATGCAGTCGTGGGTGTAGAGGGAGTAGAGGAGAGGGCTCAGCACGCATCCCTGGGGGGCTCCCGTGTTGAGGGTCAGTGGCTCTGATGTGGTGCTGCCCATCCTCACCACCTGGCGGCGGTCCGACAGGAGGTTCAGTATCCAGCTGCACATGGATGGGGGTACGCCTAGACCTCTCAGCTTGGTGTCGAGCTTGGCAGGAACTATTGTGTTGAATGCTGAGCTGTAGTCCACAAACAGCATTCGCACATAACAGTTCTTCCCCTCCAAGTGGGAAAGGGCAGTGTGGAGGGCCATGGCAATTGCGTCGTTTTTTGCATTTTTTGCATTACATTACAGTCATTTAGCAGAAGCTTTTATCCAAAGCGACTTACAATAGTGTGTTTCAACAAAGGAAGGTAAGAGAACAACTTGTCACCTGAAGTCAAAAGTGCATTTCATTTCTAACAAGTCTCCAAGAACTAAGCCAGTGCTCAGGTAAAAATACAATAAGTTCAGGTAAAAGTACAATAAGTTGGCAAACAATATAAAAAAATATTTTGAACAATATCTACCTAACAATCTACTTAGATAATCGACTTAGCGCTACGAGGAAGGATCCGGGTAGTTTGTTCCACGAAATTGGGGCCAGGACAGAGAAGAGGCGTGACCGCGTAGATCGGCCCCTAAGCGAGGGGTCAAGCAGACGGCTCCCATTGCCCTGCAGCTAAATGAAGTGGCCGGCACACAACACAGGTAAACCCAGATACAGTGAAGTTTGAACGGCAGAAACATGGACAGCAGGATAGCAGCAGGATAGCTCAGTCTGTTGGGACTTGGCTTGGGAACCGTAAGGTCGCCGATTCAAGTCCCCGAAACACCTGGGCATTGCAGAGGAGCTCTTTAGCAAGGCACCAGACCCCTACACTGCTCCCCGGGCATTGTATATCCTCAGATTTAGATTAAGACAGCAAAGCTATAAGATGTGGGAACAGCCATTCAAAGGGTTACTGCAAAGCCACAAGCTAAATGTCAGGCCATTTTGCTCCAGTTCGTCGCACCTGTGTGGTAAGAGATGTGATGGCACCTGCACCGAACACCGAGCTGAACGTGAGGTGCCTTTCTTTTTCAATGCTAAGGCCCCTTCCTCAACCCAAGAAGACATAACCCACGCTGGACAGCCCGGGGGAGGAGGCTCGACAGTGTGGGCCAGTTTTACAGCGTCCACAGAAAGAAAAGGGAGCATCGACAGTAAAAAAAATGGATATATAAAGAGAGATGTTTCAAATTTAGAGTGTCTGTCATCAGCAGTCTGTCTGTGAGCAATTTTCTAGGTCCCAATGTCGCAGTGGCCGAAAATAACCCTAGGATGCTGTGTGCTACCGTGTGCACACAGGCAGACGTGTTTCAGCTCCTCAACTCTCCAGGGGGGTAAAGCTGGAGATCAACAAAGCTGTGAAAAGAGAAAAATACAACCTTCCTAAGATCAATAACATTTGGCCTAGGCTGGCAAATGCCCAAATAGTTCTCCCTCCTGGATGCAGTCAGAGGCTTTTGGCTAATTCCCTTAGACAAGGAAAGTGCAAAATTGACTGTTCCACTCAATGAGCTGCTGAAGACACAACATGACGCTGGGGATCAGCGGGCAGAGGCTTTCTAAAGTGAAGCCGCTGGTGACTGGCTCCAGTCCTGTCTTTCTTTGAAGTCTAGAAGTGTAGTCAGCTGCTGCCAGTAGCTTTGGGCTAGGTGGATCTCTTACAAGATCATAATGGAGAGCTAAAGCCAGTCGTTTACTGTTCTTGCAGCAGTCTGAGCCTGTGAGAAGTTCTCCAAATACCTGTATGGTCTTGACACATTCACACTGCACTCAGATCCCATCACGCCTTTCATTTCCCTCATCAACACAAGATATCTTGACACTGTGCCTTTAAAATGTCAGAGACTGCTCACGCAAACAGCACTTAGCTGTGATAGACTATTTCTCTCGCTACATGGAAATATCACACCTCCAGAACATGTCAGGTGACACAACGTGCTCTAGCCTGAAGAATATCTTTGCCAGGTGGGGTTGTCCAATCGAAGTTGTGACTGATAATGGTCCACAATTCTCACAATCTCTGGAAGGGATTTTTTCCCAGTAAAACAGGCTTCCCCCACACCAGCCCGCATAATCCACAGGCTAATGGTTAAGCCGGTGAACTACAGGACAACATCACTGCAAATAACAGACATATGCCCAGCACAGCTGATCATGGGCTGACAAAGGCCTCTTGCGCAGCATCTTGTAAGAATCACCATTGGGTGGAGTAATACTTACCTTTACTGAAAATGCTTTCATACGTGACCTACATTGTGTATTGTGCATAGAGGCATATAAAAGGGAAGATGTTGTGTTGTGATCTACAGATCTACTTTATGCGGTCAAGCCATCGTAGGTATAGCAGTGCATTATGTGTCTGCACAATGCACACTTCTTGAACTTACAAGAATCTCCATTGTTTCAACAAGGTAACAAAACCATAGAGTGTACTGAACGCAGACAAACAACAACAAAAACATGTTTAGGATTCCACTCATTATGAAATAGGGTTTAACTTTTTACGTAAGCATCCGGTTAGAACTAACTGACATTTAATTTAACCACTTCTGTGTGACTCAACTGTGTAACTTCACATGTCTGAGAGCAGGTGGAGAATTTATGATTAAAAATCCTGAATATTTGTCTGTAAAGATTCCAGCTTGGTGCTTATAAAAGGAATAATACAGCAACACTTTGACGTTGCTATAAAACTAAATCATTGATTTGCTTGTCCAGCATTTATTTTTGTGATATGTATGTGTGATATTGTACTTTGGCATTAATTGCAATTTGTAATTGCCGTTTGTGTCAGGCTTCCCAACATCTGCTCCAGTGTGCAATTTTCTTCATTACCCAGAACGCCCTCTCAACACCAGGACGCAACATTCTGTATATTTATAAGATGAATAAATTAATCAAATGTATTATAACGATATGTACGTGTAACACGCTTAATTATTAACTATGATTAACTCATTATTATTATTAACTGTGAAAGCTAGCTAGACATATGGGGGGGGGGGACTCAAAGTCCCAAACCTCAAGTTCCAATGGGGTTTCTCTCTACATAAATTGATAAAAAGAAATGAAACTCCACAGTCAAATAGGACCTGGGGTGCATTGTACATCACCAAAAGACACATCATAACAATGTCAAACTGTTTTAGGCCATAGTTTATCTTAAAGAGTACACACTAGACTCCATGTGTGGGTTTGATGCTGTCTAAAGGGTAAAATATATCAACCACCAAACACTAAAACAATGTATTGTGTTCTCGGGAGATCACATTGATCAGTTATTTCAAATCCTGTTTTCATGAAATATCAATTAAAGCGTAGAAAGACCATAGTTGAGTTATAGAATCATTTGTATATATTATTATAATGGTATTGTTTTGGAGCTGTATACTGCGGGAGGGAATGGGGAGTAAGCATTCCAATGTACCTGTTCCAATTGGCCAATACAAATATCTTGAATCTTGTATCTTGGTCCACTAGAAATAAGAAAATATGGACATAGTACGAAAAGTCCACGATTCAATCACATGATATCCAGTTTTACCAGAAAATACATCACATTATGGAGGCAAGGCACACTCTGGGTGTTGCTTCATTAACTCCACCTTTCATCTCTAGAATAGCTCTCCTTCAAACTCCATTTGCCATTAGCCTGAGACCTGTGTATGTAGTCCCACTGGACGGGAACTCTGAGCCATGCAGAGAGTCTGCATCCTAGGCTACAGGTAGATTCAAGATTCAAGAATTAGATTTGCCTTTTGCAACAAGTACATTGGAATGCTTACACCCCATTTCCGCTGTATGAAATTCTAGATGATACCAGTAGCCTGGACACTACACCCACGTAGTATCCAGGCTACTGGTATCATCCAAGCTACAGTAAGCATCAATGCTACAGTTATCACCAGGCTATGGGTAGCATCCAAGCTACGGGTAGCATGCAAACTAAAGTTAGCATCCAGTTAGCTCTGGCTACATGACCATTACATTAAAGTCTTTGAGCAGACGCTTTTGCCCAAAGCGACTTAGTGCGTTCAACAAAGGCAGGTAAGAAAACAACTCCTCACCAGAAGTCAAAAGTGGTGTCATTTCATTCCTAACAAGTCTCCAAGAACTGAATCAGTGCTCAGGTAAAAGTACAATAAGTTGGCAAACAATATGTTATGTTTGTAGGTTTGGGACCCAAAAATCACAACTCTGGAGGCGGAAGTAAAGCTGTTCCCTTCAAAACTAAGTTGGCAAATGTTCAATATCAAAAAACTGTTCAGACTCAGAAGTTGTCTGTCAAGGTAGGGAAACTCAAAAACTCAAAAAATGTTCGCAATGTCCAAAAAGGCTCATAAGATAATAAACTCAAAAAACTCAAACAGATCAAAAAAGGTTTGGAATGTCCAAAAACCTCAGAAGATACTACCTTCAGAAACAGAAATCCAGAAGGCAGTTCAGGTTAAAGGGGCTTCTGAGGGTTCATCTGTGAACCCTTACAGTTTGGGCCAATCTAGTAATAGGCATTTAAGTGGTCCACAAATCGACATTACACAACTTAAATATTTCAGATCTCTGTGCTCTGTAATAGCTCCTCGTAATGTCTGCTTGTCTAAACTATTCTCTAACAGGGCCTTACAATTTCTGCTGATCTAATGTCCTCACACACACTGTGTGTGTGTGTGTGTGTGTGTGTGTGTGTGTGTGTGTGTGTGTGTGTGTGTGTGTGTGTGTGTGTGTGTGTGTGTGTGTGTGTGTGTGTGTGTGTGTGTGTGTGTGTGTGTGTGTGTGTGTGTGTGTGTGTGTGAATTACAGTCAAAGTCTGGTTCTTCGTATAAAAAAAACATTAGGGCGAAGTGGACAATATACCTATAATAACCAATGGATAATAATAACACATAAGCATTCTGCAGAATAAAACCTTTCACTTTCCGTCAGACTGTATTTTTCAATAAAATAAGTGGATAAAGAGTCTGTCCGTAGGGATCTGAATCAACCAAACATTTAACGTAATTCTCAGTTCGTTTCCCCAGGTCCAGAAGTCAACGAATTGTGTGGCTTTTAGAGTCAGAGAGACATTTCAACAACGAATACTAGATACTAGAGAGCTAGGATGACCAGATCCCACAGGCTAAGTGTGGGACAATGCGGAACACATTTTATTTGTTGATCGCATCATGTGGTGGAAGCCGGGACACTTTCGTAGTGAATGTTGACAACCGTGTTTAACATTTACAGTTTCCGTATGTATTGATATATTTTAGGGTGTAGCGCAAGGCAGTAATTATAAGTATCCACAACAAAGGAAAGCTGGAGCCCATCAAAATGCGGGACATCGTACGTGTAGGGTCGACGGACAATGGATAGAAATGCTGGGAAAAACGACCGAAAAGGGCCAGAACATGTCCACCGTGTACATGTACACCGGACGAAAACAACAAGACCACAGAATCAAATATCTCGTGGAGCAACAACACCCTCTGTTGGAGAATACGGGTACTACATACAGGACAGGAGGCCGTTTAATGGTGATTAGACCGTTAGGAACCGATTGGTTGACATGCCAGAGTCATGCAGACAAAAATACAATGTTATGAAGTACAATACACGGTGAATCATTTCACTTGTAGATTGTAGATGATGTAGCCTATTCAAACGTTTAAGTTAGGTTGATGTGTAAAGTAAAAACACACACAGCCTTTACTTTCAGTTTAATTTCAAATTAGATAAAAAATAAAACGTTGTCTTCAACCGGTCAAAGTCCGACGGAGAGAGTGTGAAAGACTGTTTCATGTGCCCTTTTTCAGTAGGACCATAACTGTGGCATAACTGTTGATATAACTGCATATCCCTGCTCACTATCTACGGTATATACATATTTATATATTTATCCTTTACTTGCTGTGCTGTGCAATGACAATACATTTGAATCTCATCTAATCTAATAATTATTAAAGTTTTGAACATCTGCTGGTGTAGACCTAATTGAATGTCTACACATCACACACGCATTACGCACTACGGAGCCTTTTGGAACTTTAGGGGCTCCGTACATTTCATCGATGTGATTGGGGATTTTTCCACCGAGAGAGCTGTCAATGCATCCTGCTGACTCAAGCCACATGCTTTGTTTTTTGTTTTTACAGATATTCATGTATAATACATACAAGTATTATAATACAAAAAAGTGAACCATAGATGTAGGCCACCTCTCCTCCTCTTTGTTTACTTTGCATTTGACCTAGTCATCCGGTTATTAGTTCAACACCCTTGAGCCTTCTCGGATACTGTACAGACTAACTGCTGCACCCACAGATCTATACTATATCTGGATGGGCATCAGTCCCATAAGGTCAGCCTCGGGGCTACAACTACAGTACTGTGTTGTCTCATCTCGCGAGAGTTCCCGATCCCTCCAGTCGCGCACCCGTCACCGCACAACCAAAGATCGCGATTTGCTGAGCGCTCATGGATACACACATTTCACGGATAGTTACACCTTTCTTACTTAAATAACAACACACGAACAAACAATAAAGGGGTTCGCCGGCGGTCGTCGTTGTAGTCGTAGCCAGCTACCGCTACAATGCAGATCACACTAAAAACCCTGCAGCAGCAGACCATTCAGATTGAGATAGATCCTGATCAGACGGTGAGTGGCTAAATGGCTAGCAGGCTAACACGCTAAGCTAATGCTAACGCCGAAAGGAACCGCTCTGGAGGACTTACGTGCTGTTTGCGTCTACCCTTTCAGTCTACCGGCTTCTTTATTGGCAATTTAACACCGATACACTGTGTTCGATAACACAGAAATGGGTAGCGTTCAATGTTCGGTAGCACTTGAGACTCCACATGTTGGCTAGTACGTTAGCATAGCCCGCTAGCACATCCATTATGTCTGCTTAACGGACCGTTTTTCATTCTAACTTAACATGTAACCGAACGATCACCAAACAGCCCGCTACCACTGGTGGTGTTTTTAAACAAAAGTGGTGTTTTTTTAAAAATTAAATACATTTGAATATAGTTTCAATTTGCCATCCCCATTGCTAACATTTAATTAATAAGTTATTAATTAATAACTTATGAGTTTTGCGTTGACTGATCCATGTGTTAACTCTATTATGTTGTCCTTACGGCTTTCTTTATAGCAAACTCTTCTCTTCAGTGGTTAATGTGTACACGTTTGTATGGGCCATCTACAAGGTGTAAACATGTACTATTAATTCAAGGTTTTGATCGTTTAATTAGTTAAAGCTCACCCAGTGTCAGGCATTGTCATGTCTCATTATTATGTCATTATTTTTTTTGTTGCCAAGGACAATAAGGAATTTATATTTTGGTATCTGCTCCCATGTCAATTCTCTCCACATTTGTACCTTTTCAGGTAAAGGCCTTGAAGGAGAAAATCGAAACGGAAAGGGGGAAAGACAACTTCCCGGTATCGGGGCAGAAGTTGATCTATGCTGGTAAAATCCTGCAGGATGACACGCCCATTAAGGACTACAAAATTGATGAGAAGAATTTCGTGGTAGTTATGGTGTCCAAGGTGAGATGAGATTCTAGTTGTCATTACTGGTGTTTATAGTACTGGCATCATGGACATTAAAGTTTTTAGAAAAGTGATGCACTTTAAATGCCCCTTTTTTACAATGTATTTGTGCTTTGGTTAAAGGTACAGTCTGACATGTATATTTCCTATTTTAGTTTAAGCATATAACACATATTTTTAGGATAAGCGTGTGTCAGACCATAATCATTTTGTAACTAACCTTTGGTGGTTGATTTGATTTGTGATTTTCATTGATAGATGAGCTAGATAAGATATGGGGATGGGACTAGATGTCGGTTCTATGTGTACTGCTTCATGTTTTCCGTAAAAGTGAAGATGAAAGGGAAATGTTACCTTCACAGCTAACCCAGTCTATGTGTTTGTGAGGGCTGGCTTAACATTCCACCCTGAAATGATATTCATAACCCTGTCGGGCCATCCTCATTCAAAGTGCTCATGCCAATCAAATAAGATCCATCCATTGATGGGTCCTTTCTCATCCCTCCTGTGTTGAGTCCCTTCCTAATATATCTATATATATGTCCTGTAAAATGAGGCTCCACTCGCTGAAGTCCCTCTCCCGTCCACTAGGCCAAGCCAGCAGCAGCTACTGCTACTGCCGCCTCGCCTGCTTCCTCGGAAGCCCCCAAACCCCCGGTCCAGGATTCTGGCTCCACGTCCACAGCTGCCCCCGCGGCCCCTCCCGCCACAGCTGTCACCCCCACAGCTGTCGCCATCCCCCCCGAGGAGGCCAAGGAAGAGCCGGCCGCGGCTGTCACAGAGCCCCCGCAGCCCGCCAGGTACGAGGAGGAGGTCCAGGAATGTCATTTATTTAGTTTTTCCTCATCCCTGTTGAGCTCCGCTATTATTTTATATATAGTTTTTATTATTTATTTATTTATTATAGTTATTGATTGGTCAGGAGTGTGTCAATGTATGATGTGTTGTCCTTTGCTGCAGGACTGTGTTGACATAGAGTTAAATAGAGTGAATTGGGCATCTGAACTGGAGCGTGTTTGACTTGCGCCCTCTAGTGTTGGAGAATGGTTAGCGCAGGAATAAAACGGTGAGGGTGAGAGTGAGTGAGGTGGTTGTATACCTACTCCGACCTGCAATCGCTTGCCGTAGTGTTTTTAAAGTCCAACATACTCGATGATTGTATGGATCTGATTAGATTAAAATGTATTGTCATTGCACAGCACAAGTATAGTACAGCAAAAATAATTTTGCATCTAACCAGAGTGAAAATGTTGCAGTAAAGTGTGCATGGTAGCTGAAATGTCACAATGGCCAAAATGAAGGACAAGCCGAGGACCTGCATCTTCGATACACAGCTCATCATGGATACAGGACTAATTCGTTGTTGAGAACTTATAATAGAGTAATACCTTGTAATGGCAATACTGGGTTAATATTGAAACATAGCCCTTGGATATTGCCAGAGATGCATAGCCCAATGTAGCAGGTGTGTGATTGTAACTGAAGGTTTGTGTTTTTCTGGGTTTTGTAGCTCCAGCACCGCCGTCCAGGGAGTGGATGCCTCTTCCGCGCTGGGTAAGTCACGTCTCTGGGCCGCTGATAACATGACTTCATACATTTGTATCAAAAGTTCATGGGTATAACTTTGGATTAAATGGATACATATAAATGTGTTTCTTTATAAGGCTACCTAACCACCACCAAGTTACTGGTCGCTGTGTGTTAATATGTGAATGGTGAGCCTCAGTTAAAGGCAGAGTGTATGGCAAGGAGGTTGAGCCTCAGGTTAAGGCGTGCTCTGCGTCTGGGCTCTGGGCTCTGATGGTGGGCTGACGGGTCTTGCGGTTGTATGTCTAGTGACGGGAGCAGAGTACGAGGCCATGCTGACGGAGATCATGTCCATGGGCTACGAGAGGGAGCGAGTGATGGCCGCTCTCCGGGCCAGCTTCAACAACCCCCACAGAGCCGTGGAGTACCTCCTCACTGTGAGCATGCGCACGCTCGCTACCAGTTCTCTACCTGGAACACGTGTACACGCCTGTTCTACACCTGTAACACACACTGGCACGTGTTCTACAACTGTAACACACGCGCACATGTACCCTGTTGCGCATGCACTCCCCTTTTCTATACCTGAAACACATTCTCACCTGATCTATACCTGCTACGCATCAACTCTCCTTTTCCTGTAACACCCCTTTACCTGTTCTTCGTTCACACACCTGTAGGTCTAACATGTGTTTATGTATATTATTATATATTACGTTAATGCATATTTATGTATTATTGTGTTTCAGGGTATTCCCAGCAGTCCGGTCCAGGAGACTAATCCTCCCGCCCAGCCTCCAGCATCGGGTCGTGCAGACCCCCCCCCCTCTCTACCAGACGGTTAGTACTCCAGACCCCCCCTCTCTACCAGACAGTTAGTACTCCAGACCCCCCCTCTCTACCAGACGGTTAGTACTCCAGACCCCCCCTCTCTACCAGACGGTTAGTACTCCAGACCCTCTACCAGACGGTTAGTACTCCAGACCCTCTACCAGACGGTTAGTACTCCAGAACCCCCCCCCTCTCTACCAGACGGTTAGTACTCCAGACCCCACCCCCTCTCTACCAGACGGTTAGTACTCCAGACCCCCCCCCTCTCTACCAGACGGTTAGTACTCCAGACCCCCCTCCCCCTCTCTACCAGACGGTTAGTACTCCAGACCCCACCCCCTCTCTACCAGACGGTTAGTACTCCAGACCCCCCCCCTCTCTACCAGACGGTTAGTACTCCAGACCCCCCCCCCTCTCTACCAGACGGTTAGTACTCCAGACACCCCCCCCCCCTCTCTACCAGACGGTTAGTACTCCAGACCCCCCCCCCCTCTCTACCAGACGGTTAGTACTCCAGACACCCCCCCCCCCCTCTCTACCAGACGGTTAGTACTCCAGACCCCCCCCTCTCTACCAGATGGTTAGTACTCCAGACCCCCCCGCTCTACCAGATGGTTAGTACTCCAGACCCCCCCCCCCCGCTCTACCAGACGGTTAGTACTCCAGACCCCCCCGCTCTACCAGACGGTTAGTACTCCAGACCCCCCCTCTCTACCAGACGGTTAGTACTCACTGGATTTGGGATCCCACAGTCCTACTGCTCTGCTACAGCAGAAATCAGAACTCCTGAGGGGAGACTGCTCAAATTCTAGGCCGGAAGGCAGCAACTTACAGGAGCAGAGTTATGCTGTGTTTCCAGTTTTGAGATATTGTACCATAGAGAACTTACAAGTGGCAAGATGGAGTTTTCAGAAGACTATTTAATAAGTTAATTTATACAGTGGCCCGTCTACAAGGTGTTTACTTGAAACCTTTACAGCGTGTATAGATCAGTGTATTGACGGATCATTGGTTCTGTGTGTGTGACCAGGCGAGAACCCTCTGGAGTTCCTGCGGAGTCAGGCCCAGTTCCAGAACATGAGGCATGCCATCCAGCAGAACCCCGCCCTGCTCCCCACCCTACTGCAGCAGCTGGGCCGTGAGAACCCCCAGCTCCTACAGGTAAATCCTCTAGAACCCTCTACAGGCAACGCCACTAGAACCCTCTACAGGCAACGCCACTAGAACCCTCTACAGGCAACGCCACTAGAACCCGCTACAGGCCAGGTCTCTAGAACCCTCAGCTGTCTCTGTCTAACGGGGTGTCGTTGTCTACGTGTACAGGTGTAAAACTTATGGAGTTCCTCCACCAGAGCCAAACTTCTAACTTTTCCTCTTCTCTTCCTCCAGCAAATCAGCCAGCACCAGGAGCTGTTCATCCAGATGCTGAACGAGCCCCTGGGAGAGGTGGGCGAGGGGCCGGAGGTAGGCGAGCTGGGGGCCGCCGGAGAGGAGGGGGCCCCCGTCAACTACATCCAGGTCACCCCCCAGGAGAAGGAGGCCATCGAGAGGGTGAGTCCCAGAGCAATGAGCTGTTGACTGACACTAAAGTCCAAGGTGTACCTGTGCGTCAGTAGCCACCCTACCACGCCCACACCTCCGGTTGAGTCGCCATCGCCGCTTCACTGTTTAGTCGACCGAGGCAACAGCAATTCCATGGTTGGGCAAAGAAGTCGTACTAGAGTGTAACTTTTTTTACATGGTTGGCTTGGCATTAAACACAATGTGTGCCGACCCTGAAACTATAGCCTTACGGAGTTATAGGCTACTGTTTACCTAGCCTACCCCTTTGAATTATGTGTTTTTCTAAAATAAATAGCTAAAATAATATACCTTATTTAAAAAAAATATATATATATATATATATACGCCAGGGTTATTAAAAAAAGACAAGTTGTGGATTTTGGCTGGACGTGAGCTATTCTACACACTGTCATTTACTTACACTTGCGGCCTTGCTTATCGTTTTACCATAAATCTTAAGTGTTTGCACATTTATTTGTTAAATTTTCATTTACCGCACATATGTTGATTTTGCCTTACTTTGAGTATGACAATATGGAGAGATTAACTTGAAGTGTAGGGGATTCTTTATATTTAAATATAATATAAATGATTTAGATGTTTCTGTGTGAGTTATGCATGTGTTCTCCTGCCCTGCTGTACAACCTGGCCTTTAGCAGCTGTGTTATTTGTCTCCAGTTAAAACAGCTGGGCTTCCCCGAGGCGCTGGTCATCCAGGCATACTTCGCCTGCGAGAAGAATGAGAACCTAGCCGCCAACTTCCTCCTCAACCAGGGCTTCGAAGACGACTGAGACCGGCCGAGGCGTCCCCCCCCCCCCTCCCTCCCTCCCTCCCTCCCTCCCTCCCTCCCTCCCTCCCTCCCCCCCCAATATCTCTCACTCCTCTCCCTCCCTCGTCGTTAGCTCAGCACAAGGACTGCACCCCCCACCCTACTGTACAGCCACCCAGCGGGGGGTGGAGGCCTGCAGGGGAGGGGAGCTTACTGGGTGGGGAGGCTTGGGGAGACACAGGAGAGATGAGGTTTGTTGAGGAGGGAGGGAGGGAGGGAGGGAGAAAGGGGAGGATCCTGAAATCCACGAGAATTCCAATGGAATGTGTGGGGCTGGTTTTAGGATCTTAATTAGGTTTTACGAGTGTTTGGGGGGAGGGGTGGGAGGCTGGGGGTTCTAATGGGATAGAAGGAGCCAGAGTGGGTGGGGGGTGGGAGAGAGCGAGCTTGAGTGCATGTCTTTTATTTTTTATTTTTTTTGCGTGTGTGGGTGTGTCCGCTGGTACCTGTGCAGGTTGTGAGTGTCAGCTGGTATCTGTGCAGCTGGGTGTTGGTAGAGAGACGGGTGATGTGCATATCTACGCTTTGTTTATCATGTTGGCGGAAGCACATTCTACTCACTGCACGTGTACAACATTATCAGTGTGTGTGTGTACCTCTGTATGCATTCATCTGTGCACGTCCAAGGATGACATGGGCAGAGGTGGACTTGGCGTGCTGCTTTTTGCGCATGTGTGAGACGACGTAACTGGGGTGACGTGGGCTGTAGGGAACCAAGCGGGAACTAAAGTGATGTTTAATGACTGAATGTCTGGTCTGTTTTCATTCGCCTTCACACCAACACTGAGCGATGGTGCCCTCTGTGGCCGTCTGGAGTACTAAAGCGTTTATACAAGTCCACAGAACTTTAAAAAAAATGATCATGATTTAAAATTCTGGGAGTGTACTGAAATAAAAGACATGAAAGATAAATCACATGAGATGCATGAAATCTTAACTCAATCTTGGCTCTGGTTATTTATTTTAAGCTTCTTTAATTCTATAGTCCTTACAAATTCACCAACAGTGTTTTGCCAGTTGTGTTTGACATACAATTATATAAACTGATCATCCCTGGTAGTGCAGTGGAGAGGTGATTTATCATTTGTACCTCAAATGAAAGTACTTAGTTGCGGTCTTCAACTAGTCAAACTGGGCTTGCTTACTCCAGTCTGATCTTGGATTATGTCCTTGAATAATACATCTTTTCTATGGTTGCTTCTCGTAAAACATTTTCTGATTCCTACGCTAATGGTTGAACACTTATGTATCTAGAGGTAATACTCATTTGTGGGGAATGAAAAGGCGTGTTGTCGTGGAGATGTTCTCAGGATTGACTGGGGGTGTGGCCTAATATTTTAATGTGTACACATTAGCCATCACCCTGATTTCATTTAGGTCAGGTTTATATCAAAAGAAACTAAGATACCGATGTGATTAAAAAATAAATTAAATAGTTGATCATTTTCCCATTCTTTAATGTCACATTAGAAAGTAGTCAGTGCAACATTTGGTGTCTGCAGCACTGGGTCATCGCCATTGTGACCCATGATGCAGAAATATTGAGATACAAACACAAAACGCCAGTGGTTAAGGACTGAAGGTACAAGCCACAATTCAAAAATACCAAAACATTCAGACACACAACTGATACCAGCAGAAAATATCAAGCACTTCATGTATCAAATCACAGCAGTCTATGTTGTTCGTCAGACGCAACTGTTCATTTAGCTAACACTGGGGGGGGGGGGGGGGAAAGAGTAACACGACACTATTGATCAAATCTGAGGAACAGTTTGAAAATCATCCTTTAGAAATGAGGGCTGAAGGTGACATCGACACTGCCGGTGGGTCGTGTCGTCATGGTATCCGCCCCATCAATGGAGCACACCAGAGATGCCCAGAACATACCCCCTACCCATGTCAGTCCGACTAACCCCAATGAGAGAGAATGTGCTATATATATATATATATATATATATATATATAAATGTACACAAAGACTGGCCTTCTGAGCACCTCAAGAGGTACGGTCGTATGCCGTTCAAAAACAATTCAGTTATATTTTCATCGTGAAAGTTCGGAAAAGCCATTCCCGTCATTACCCCTACACCCTTGTGCTACTTCCAGTGAGTGTATGAAGTACTTTAAAGAAAAACACTACAAATCCCCCCCACACACACACCCCCCTTTGGTTCCAATCACCCATTAAAATGGCTGCCTGAGGTTTTCCAGGAGAGGTGGCTGAGATGTTCATGTGGAATGTTGTCTGTTCCACAATTTGTGGGCCTGTTAGAAAACACATACTGCAGCCAAACAGGACGTTCACATTGGTCTCGGTCTTCATAGTTGGTCCTGGCTTAGACTTAAAACCGTTTGGAAAAAGGAGAGTTTGTATTTTAGAAAGTGGAGCTGTCCATGTCAACTCTAAGGGGGGGGGCCGGGGGGCAGTTATCTGTGTGATGATGAGACCTTGTGTTGTAAACCATAGGACTTTTATTTTGTAATGCTGGGTCAGAGGTCAGAACTGTGGGGGTCAGAGGTCAGGGCGGCGGGAGAGTACAGGTGGTTCCAGACGGCGTAGTAGTGCACGGCGGCGGCCAGCGCTACGAAGATGTGCCAGATGGCGTGGGCGAAGGGGATGACGCCGTCTGACTTGAAGAAGACAACGCCCAGGCAGTAGAGGAGGCCCCCCAGGGCCACCTCATGGAGGCCCTCGGTGTTGGTCTGGAGAGAACACACACACATTATTTTTGACCCCAAAATCAATAAATTTATTATTTTTAGAAATCTAAATCTGGAGGATTGAATCCTCTTTATTGGTCAGATGTACACACAGTGAAATGTGTTTCTCTGCATTTAACCCATCCTAGTATTAGGAGCAGTGGGCAGCGGTTGTATATACAGCGCCCGGGGAGCAGTGAAGGGGTCTGGTGCCTTGCTCAAGGGCACCTCGGCAGTACCCAGGAGGCGAACTGGCACCTTCTTCCAAGTACCAGTTCTCACTTCCTAAGCAAAGTACCAACAGACTGAGCTACTGCCACCCCTGTCTGGTAGGTTAATATGTGGTAATGGGTCCTATATGATCTTCAACATAGAATTATTTGCCATTTAGTCACCTAAAGGTTACTAAAATAATAAAGAGTCTAATAACTATAATAAAGCAACATTCAGGCAAAAACTGGTGTAGAATCCAGTTCTCATTTTCTCAGAGGGGCAGGACGAGCACAGAGCGTACGCTTAATGCAAAACTGTAACAGTTGGACGGCTCAATGTTGAACAGTTCTCTCTGCATCTTATTAAACACATATAGTGTTGTGTGTAGAGAGTCAAACCCAACAGAATCTAAAACACTCACAAAGTTCATCCCGCCCTGCGTTTCGCAACTTTAAGTTGTGAAGGTGTGCCTTTGTAACGGACGCCAGCAGGTGGTGCTGTGTAGTGGTAAACCTCACTCCCCAAAGCCTAAAAGACGCTCTAGCGATGAAGCTGGAGCCCCTGGGTTTTAGCTTCTCACGTTAGAGCTCCGCCTCTCATGCCTGAGATCATGAGTTCGAGACCTGTGCGGGACACTCACTGTTACACCTTGAACTTCTGGTTGGATAGTGGTGGTTTTCAAGATTCAAGAACAATGGAATGCTTACTCCTCATTACCTCCCGCAGTATGAAATTCTAGAACACAATACTATTGTGACTAAGACTTCAACTGACTTCAAATAGTTTGAGAACCACTGATCTAAAATGAGGAGGAGGAGGTCTTACCATGGAGGCGATCACCGACGCTGGCAGGAAGCCCATGGCGAGATAGAAGGCCAGCTCCACCAGCTTATACCTGACAACACACCATCAACTTTGACTTTATTTTTCTTTCATTTCTTCATTTTGCACTGCTGTTCAAATCCATCAATTAACTATTCCCTGCGTCAAACTAGCTTCCATGCTAGTGTTTCCATAATAGCATGTCTGGTGGGTCAGTGCAAACAGGAGGCTAGGTCAGGTGGATCAGTGCTAACAGGGGGCTAGGTCAGGTGGATCAGTACTAACAGAGGGCTAGGTCAGGTGGAACAGTGCTAACAGGGGGCTAGGTCAGGTGGATCAGTGCTAACAGGGGGCTAGGTCAGGTGGAACAGTGCTAACAGGGGGCTTGGTCAGGTGGAACAGTGCCAACAGGGGGCTATGTCGGGTGGAACAGTGCTAACAGGGGGGGCTAGGTCAGGTGGATAAGTGCTAACAGGGGGCTAGGTCAGCTGGATCAGTGCTAATAGGGGGCTAGGTCAGCTGGATCAGTGCTAACGGGGGGGCTAGGTCAGGTGAATCAGTGCTAACAGGGGGTTAGGTCAGGTAGATCAGTGCTAACAGGAGGCTAGGTCAGGTGGATCAATGCTAACAGGAGGCTAGGTCAGGTGGATCAGTACTAACAGGGGGCCAGGTCAGGTGGTCCTCACCTCTCGTGGAACTTGACTACGTAGAAACTCCCGGCGGTGGCCATAAACCAAATAAACCAGCGCATGTGAGCGGCAAGCGGCCCCAGCTCCCTGAGGTTCAACCTAAACACCAAGACAAAGAACAAGTTAGCCTTGAATTCAACACTTAAACCAACCCTATCTCAACCTGGGGCCTATTTCAAGCTACATTTCCAGGGTAACCGGATACGCTAAGCCACAATTCAAGGAATGGCAGAATTTTTGGTTTCAGATAACAAGCTTAACAATAATCTCAGTTCAGTTCCCATGGCGACTCATACTGTGAGCGTAATCCGGAGAAAACCAAAGGCCCATTATACTACAAAGCAGTCAGGTAACTTTAACCCTGGGATTTCAGTGTTGCCACGGTGGTCATCACGGTAATTTATGCTGCTCGAGATAACAGATCAACACGTATAACAAGTGCCGCATAGGGACCAATCAATTCCGTTGGAAAATGGCACCACCATTCTGAAAAGATTCCATTGACCTTGATGCACGAATAGACCGGCTTATATAGCTAGATCGGGAAAACCTGGGTTGACTTAATGAGTTGATAAGCACTGTCGCGACAACGCTTAATGCATCATTTTGGTTGTTAGGCTTAGTGAAGTCACAACAAAAGGATATCCTGGGTATATTTAACTTGCTTTGAAGTGTAGGCTTAGGTTAGCTCCAAGATAACTCCGCCCAATTCCAACTTCGCCTCATTGGTTTAGATGATGGCAACAAACAACTTGATATGGTCACATTCCAAACTATAGTATTCCAAGGCGCATCGTTTGCCCTCCACAACGATGGAAATGACCGTGTCTAGATTTACATAATCACGACTTCCAATAGTCCACTCTCTTAGTTACACACTAAAAGCGTGTTAACCCTACCCACGCCTTCAATATTGCAGGGATTTATTCTCTAAACACTTCTGAGCCATGAGACAACCCCATGTTGTAGTCCTTTATTGCAATCCCATGTTGTAGTCCTATATTGCAACCCCATGCTGTAGTCCTATATTGCATCCCATGTTGTAGTCCTATATTGCATCCCATGTTGTAGTCCTATATTGTAATCTCATGCTGTAGTTCTATATTGTAGTTGCATATTGTACTCCTATGCTTGTAGTCCTATATTGTCCTATGTTGTAGTTGTACAGCAAGAGTCTCACCAGGGTGTGTAGGAGGCAGCGATGAAGAAGTAGATCACCACTCTGTCACACATGTGGACGCAGTGTTCCACAGACCTACACACACGTTAACAGGGACAATAACACAACAATCAACAAATGGTGAACGGAGTATGATATCTTCCATGACAAATCAGCTGTCATTTAAATGGCAAAAACCTTTTACCACTCGCTATCATTCTCTACGAAACAAGCCATCAGCGAGTGAAATCTAGCATACGGATGACCCTGGAATGTCTGAAGTGGGCATCATAGTCACGATTATAGTCACGATGCACCCTTCATGAAGTACTTGGACCGTACACGCAAGGCCATGGCATTTATAGTCTCCATTTGGCCCCAACTTTGGTGTGGACGATTTCCAACCATAACATTAGAAGAGAACCAATGTTAAAAATGACAAACTAAAGCAGGAAGAAAAAAGCACACTCAGCGATCCTGAAGTCCACTTTAGCACCTTGCTTCAGTTTTAAATCGAACACCACTAGAGCCAAAGCGACTGTCCCATTAGCTACCTGCCTAAGATGCTTTATTGCCGAGCACCGTAATGTATATCCAATATCTTTCTTAGGTTTACACTTAGGTTTGATGAGATCAATACATGATGGATTCAAACAGTTCTTGACATGGAATTGTGTTGATTTCCTCCTGGTGTTGCATACAAATCACAGCAATCCACTATTCAAAACAATCAACATTATTTGGCCATTGTGGTAAATTTTTTTGTTGTTGTAATATGTCTCTCATGAATCAAACAGGACATCTCCTGTAAAAAATACTATATACGATAACTGTCATGTCATTGCTATACGTTTTTATTTGGTTATTATAATGCACATACACATACAATTTTCAACTGAGAGAACTTGTCGACTCGGGGCTCTCTGAACCACTAGTCTACTTTTAGGGTACAGCCCGAGTGGACGAGCAGTTTGGGCACAAATTTTCGAGGTGTGCGACACGTGACAAATTGCAAAAATGTGTGAGAGCCGTGATGATGTCATTTTTGGTTTGTGCCGGGTCACACAGTTAAAAACACACAATAAGTTAGGGTTGAGGAATCACTAATTAGGGATGCAAGAAATCCCCCAAAATTCTAATCGAACACATGGTCCAAATCTCAGAGCGTACTTGTCGAGTAGGCCCACATATCGTCCATGTGCGTTACACCGGAGCTCCACTGGTCACGCTGTTTTAACTGCTTTTAAGTGGGGTTTTATTTCTACAGTGATGTAAATGGTAAATGGACTGCATTTATATAGTGCTTTTCTAACCAGTGCGGCCACTCAAAGCTAAGCCATGCAAGGAGACTGCCTGCACGTCAGGAGCAGTTAGGGTTAGGGTGTCTTGCTCAAGGACACCGACAGTTTTTTGCTAGGAGGAGGCGGGGATCGAACCAGCATGTGAGGCGACCGCTCTACCTCCTGAGCTAAACTGCCGCCGTATAGCATTTAAGAACATGTTGAAACGTGAGACGTATCTGGTTTAATTGCGTTTTAGTTAAGCTATTGTTAAGGGCCCAGTATTTTGCAGAAGAGAGTAGTGCTGCTATTTGGGAGCGTCTTTAGTTTCCCATGTCGCCTTGCTTAAATTCGGAGATTGAATATCTGTTGAATTGATTTGTACCCTAAAAAAGCCTGACTTCCAAACTACATAAACTGTGCTACGTAGCTATCCATTTCACTTTAAGTGTTGATGTCGTTCCTGGCGGGCGGTAATTATTATAAAACCTATCAAACCTATCGTATACAGTCTCTCAACAATAACGCATGACTGCTTTCCACTGCTAACTGCTTACTCCCTCTCACCTCATGTGACTTTTCTTCCAGTAGATGATGTGGTAGAGGGAGGAGACGAGGAAGAGGGTGATGAGGCCCATGCCGTACACCAACGCCGTCAGCCGCTGCCAGTTGTCGTCCGACCGCTGGTGCAACAGCGCCATGCCCAAGAACGCCGGCACCACCAGGAGCTGAAAACAAGTGCACCCAAACTTCAGAACTATGACACACAGAACAGCTCCGAGCATACGGATGATAGTTTTAACCCCGTCACTTACATCATGTGCCAGTGATAGTAAACAGTAAATAGTAGTAGTTTGCTCATGGCAATTATACAATAATCACCAGCCAATCAGTTTGCACAACAATCAAAAATGCTAAATCAAGAAAGCAATTTCCAATATCACTCCCCGCATGACCCCATATGTATATCAGGCGAGCTGGGACCCTGACCCACAGGTTGGAAACCCCAAGTTTAAGGTTGTCAATACATATCAAGTTATGGTCTACACGTTCAGAGATGCTAGAGGTGTGTGTGTGTGTGTGTGTGTGTGTGTGTGTGTGTGTGTGTGTGTGTGTGTGTGTGTGTGTGTGTGTGTGTGTGTGTGTGTGTGTGTGTGTGTCAGTCACCGCGTGCGTGTAGCAGTTGGCCGCATGCTCGTAGCAGGTCGGCTGGTAGCGGCAGTTCACAGACGCCCTGTGGTTCATGAACCTGAGACAGAAGGCAGACACAAACGTGTAGGCCGAAGGCGACCGGTTTGACAACCTTGAGTCAACAGTTGGTACGACGTGTTGGGAAATATGCCAGTTACACCGCTACATTAATTCATTACCCTATGAAAAGGTATTGGCCACGCCATGGTTAAATTGTCATTTTAGTAGTACAAATGATGACATGATTAAAAATATCACAAGTTACCAACCTTTGAAGACTGCTTGCTCCCTTCATGTTAATGCAATAACAACAACTCTAATGGTCGAATAACGGCACGAATATTTCAATACAGCTTAGAAATGAACAAAAATAATTTAATAAAAGCCTAGCTAGCCAAAGCGAATATAAACCCTTAACTATTCCCTACTGTGTATTAATAAACAAATGCCGATTTTACTCATGCTACATTAGCATTTCTCTGTTATCTAACTACACCACACATGGACACTTTAAGCCTTTTTCGTAACATCCTTCTGTTTCCAATACTGCCTATCTCAGAGGGCTTTGGCCAAAGAATTGCACGTTGAGCAGGTAGCTAGCGGCCAACGAAGCCCGAGGTAGACGCGCCTTCACCCGGCTCCCGATCCCTGACCGCACCGCGCCGCTCTGGAGGACCAGCAGCAACAGGCAACACCACCTAGTCTGTGTGACTCCGAATCCAACCAATAAGCGACCTGGAGGAGTGGCGCGTCTGTCTCACGGGCCAATCAGCGAGAGGCTTGAGGGACGACATAACCGTGACTCACTGCCCTGGGGAGGAAATGTACAAACACCTTTAGTGTCCTCTGTTTTTAACCATTAGATTTTTTTTTGTATGATTTTTTTTCTTCCGGGGTTTATGAAAAACGTGTGTTTTATGATCGGCGCACGTAGTACTTGACATGCCAACGTTTTTACAGGTGTATCGCACCGAATTGTTATGGTAAAGACATGACTACAATTCTGAATATTCATGGGCATACAACGTTTATGTGGTTGATGTAGGCTAAATTCTACACATGCTCAACATATATTAAAATTAACCATGACTAGATGTAGATTACACCACCAGCTTCATTAGATAACGATGTTACACAAGGTCTGGACGTGAGCCCAGACACTAATCGTGCATAGTAGGCCTAGGATAGATCATCAGATAGTCAACATATCATTTAGTCCTTTTAGATAATTATCATATTCTATAAAACCCCATATGTGACATAAAGCTCACAAACACATCACCATCTCTGATCTAATCTTTGATCGGTGGATCAGAATGTATCCATCCTCGCCACTTATCTCCTCTTTTAAATAAATAATTAACTTCTTTATTTAGCATTTTCCTCAAGGCAACATCCTAGAAATATCGGAGAACATCTAATTGATTATTTATTATTTATGTGAAGGTCCAATCACTTCATGATTCCTGAAGTTAAACCCAGAGATTGGGTGCAACCCATGTCTCAAAATGCTTTCTGACCTCCACAAATTACCTGTGTGTATTCTCAGTGTGTGTTGTAAGCATGTGTTCTAAGTGTGTTCTAAGTATGTGTTCTAAGTCTATGTTATATGCTTTTCTTCCATGTATTGAGGATGTCTTCCATATCAGCCATTAGACACTTTATTGTTGTTTTTATTGTGTATAGCATTGTTATAGTATAGTGTTGATTATAGTATATAGTATAGTTTGTAATATATAGCATACAGTGTTGTTCATAGTATAGTATTGTATAGTATAGTATTGCATTGTATAGTATAGTGTAGTATACATACAGTATACATATAGTGAATGTACTTTTCCCTTACTGTACTTTTACCTGAACTTATTGTACTTCTACCTGATCTCCTACCTGGTTCTGTCCTTGGAGACTTGGTGACGAGTTGTTCTCTTACCTTCCTTTTTTGAAACACACTATTGTAAGTCGCTTTGGATAAAAGCGTCTGCTAAATGACTGTAATGTAATGTAATGTAATATAATGTCTAGTAAAATATTGTTGTAGAAATTCAGAATGCGGGAGTGAATGGGGAGTAAACATTCCATTAAACTGGTTTTACATGGGAAAATAAAGAATCTTGAAGCATAAAGCATGTGTTCAAAACATGTTTTCCAAGAATGTGTTCTAAGCATCTTCTAGGCATGTTCTAAGTTTATTCTAAGTGTTTGTTCTAAGCATGTGTTGTAAGTATGCGTTCTAAGCATGTTTCATTGTGTGCATTTTCTAAGCATGTGTTCAAAGCCTGTCAGTCTAACTATCTGTCTGTTATGTGATGTTATATTTACTGTGAAGTGTTAGCTACAGCTATATAAATGCATTATAACCGCTGGCTGTGTATCATAATAGCTATAATAACAACCTCAGATTTACAGCTGTAAACTACGGCTAAATGACAACACAGCTGTAGCATGGCACTATTCAGGGGCCAGCAGGTCTAGCAGGCTATGCTAAGCTTAGGGGTTTAGCTGTTCAGAGGTTAATAGATCTAGCAGGCTACACTAAGCTTGGCTCACATGCATGTAGACCGGAAGAGAGCCATCTCCATCATAAAGGACATCAACCACCCTGGGCACCATCTCTTCTCAGGACTAGCAGGTTCAACAACAGTTTTTAACCCACAGGCAGTGCGCCTACTGAAATGTTACGAATGCTGCCACTGCCATAACATTGTCACCAATATTAAACTTTCATACTTCTTTGGACTGGTTATTGCACTATTCTGCACTGTATTCATGATGCTGCTATCACTACGGAGCTGCACTACTGTCACTTTAAAATGTTTTTTGCACCGGCCGCCATATGTACATATCAGCCATTAGACACTTTATTGTTGTTTAGCATTGTATAGCATTGTTTTAATATAGTGTTGATTATAGTATATAGTATAGTATGTAATATATAGTATATGGTGTTGTTTATAATATAGTATAGTATTGCATTGTATAGTATTGCATTGTATAGTATAGTGTAATATTCAGAATGCGGGAGTGAATTTACACAATAAACAGGTCCCACATGGCAAAAATAAAGAATCTTAAATCTCTTGCTTGTATCCTCTAGACCACTCTGGGTCGTGGGTGCTTTTCCTTCACGTGTCACAGGGTCAAAGTTCCGAGACTTCAGCGTCAACACAAGCTGTACAAAGGCCACACTGATAAACATGGAAAGATAAAAAGTTATGAAAAAAAGATATTGGTCTGATAACTATCGCCTGTCTACAAGTATATCTATGTATCTATCTGTTTGTATGTCTCCATTTGTCTACCAGTCTGTCTGTCAACAATTACTTGTCTTACTGTCTGCCTGTTCAACTATCTATCTATGTGCCAGTCTAACTATCTGTCTGTTATGTGATGTTATATATACTGTGTAGGGTTTAATACAACTATTGAAATGCATTATAACCGCTGGCTGTGTATCATAATAGCTATAATAACAACCTCAGATTTACAGCTGTAAACTATGGCTAAATTACAATATATCTGTAATATGGCACTATTCAGAGGTCAGCAGGCTACGCTAAGCTTAAGGTGTTAGCTGTTCAGAGGTTAATAGATCTAGCAGGCTACACTAAGCTTGGTGTGTCGGCCCACATGCATGTAGCCCTACTTCTGTACCGGGATTAAAAACATGGCCGGCGCTTCAGAAAAACCATATTGTATGATACTCTGTGTGTGTGTGTGTTTTAGTATGGTAGAGTGTTTTCTTCTCTGTATGTTTGTAGTATGTGAGAGTATGTTTGAGTGCTGCAATACACCACAGGTTGTTAGTTGTGCTAACAACTAACTTACCTTCCTTTGTTGAAACACACTATTGTCACTTTGGAAAAGCGTCTGCTAAATGACTGTAATGTAATGTAATGTTAGTAGGCTTCTCCTCGCACTACGCCACTGTCCAATAGCGTTCCCTACCATCACCGCTTGAAGGCTTAATCATCACGTCTGTCTTTTAATAAAGAGACTTCTGATTTTATATTATATTATATTATTTTTTATTATATTATATGCCTATATGACTCAGCCATGCAGAACTCAACAAGCAATTGCTCCAGAATGGAGCAGTCCTATGTTTTCTGCTTCAACGTATTCAACTCAACAAAAGCACCTGCAGAATACCTGCATAATAGTTTATTCAGAACCTTCATTGTGCCTCTGATCTAACATTCCCCAATCTAAAGGGTAACCTTGGAATGTTTCCACCTGGACCACATTTATTTAACATGTGACCAATCCGGACTTTGCTATTGTTATTGTCTCTATTATCGAAGTCTCTTAATAATTAGCTAAATATTCAGCCATGGCTTTGCAATTCTTTCAGATAGCACTAAGCTACACTTTCTGTAGTCCACAACAAAAAACAAATTCTTGCTGGCACTATTTTCTCCAACTCTCACTTGCGTTTCCACCGTTCTCTTTCTGCAAACAACTTCAACAAATCGTGAGGATTGAATCCTCTTTATTGGTCACATACAGTGAAACGTGTTCTCTGCATTTAACCTATCCTAGTATTAGGAGCAGTGGGCAGCTATTTCTACAGCGCCCGGGGAGCAGTTAGGGTTAGGGTCTTCCTCAAGGACACCTCGACAGTTTTTGCTAGGAGGAGCCGGGGATCGAACCAGCAACCTTCCGGTTGTGAGGCGACCGCTCTACCTCCTGAGCTAGACTGCCGCCCTCAACTCTCGGGATACTTCTCCCTGAGCGAGACTTGGTTAAGGAGCCAAAGGTAAAGCCAAAGGTAACGAGAAAGTTACATTTCTCTGTAGGGATCTTTTCCAGAATTGTGTCAGACACTATAACAGTCTGAGTCAGTGTCAAAAACAAGCACTTTTATAGGACGTACATTGATGGGCACAATTGCCCCAAAGGGTTTATATCACTGACGTTTCAAGCGCTCTCGCTCAATACTTGACCAAATTCAACTCTCGCCCTACTCTAACCCTGTCAGATGCAGAGAGGCTTGTTCATGCCTTTATCTCATCTGGGCTAGACTACTGCAATGTGCTTTTTATTGGGATCCTTGGAAAGAGCATCCAGAAGATGAAGTTCATTTAAAATACTGCTGCCAGGATCCTAATGAAATTTTGTAAACATGAGCATATAACACAGACTCTGTTTTCATTGCACTGGCTTCTGATCTCATTGGGATTGACTACAAAATCCTGTTACTTACACATAAATGGTTATGCACCTCCCTATGTGCAATAACTAATTTCTCCACAAACCGCCACCGGCACCCTCAGATCCGCCAACAGCTTGCTCCTCAGGCCCCCAGTGCTAAGCTCCGCCCCACGGGGGACCGGGCCTTTTGCTGGGCTGCGCCTGTGGAATGGCCTCCCTCATCATCTAACCACAGACCCTGGACTCTTTTAAGACCTTTTTATTTAGTAAGGACTTTTTTTATGTTAATACTAGTGTTCACTATTCTTAGTCATTTAATTGAGTTTTTTTGCTTTGTTTTTAACATTGTAGCAGTCTGAGATTTTTTTCTGTTGCAATATAAATAAAATGCATTATTATTATAAAAAATGTATATCTAGTCATATCATGTATATCTAGTATATCTAGTATATCATGTATAACTAGTCACTTAGACCCAAAAGGATTTAGAACTCACACACACAGTCATACACACACACACACACACACACACACACACGCACTGGAGGGATTAAAACACGCTTTCCACAAAAACACGCTTACCTTCTCGTCTTGACCAGCGGCATCCTCCCTCGCAGTAAACAAACAGAGTCTGACAGAGTCTTCAAAAAAATCAACTGACTCGTGGCAGTAATAGAGTCTTTCCTCCCGGCGGATGGGGGGGGGGGGGGTTGCGGGGTTGCGGGGGTGGTGTGTCAGAGGTCAGAGGTCAGAGGTCAGACCATGGTGCTCTTCTTGTGGCGGGAGTCGGGGTGCGGCACGTCGTGGTAGCTGGTGATGATGCTGGTGGCGTCCCAGCGGCCGGCGCCGGCGGTGGCGGCAGCGCCGGCCATGGCGGTGGTCGGGGTGCTTTGCATCACCACCAGGCGGATGGGCGACTGGGCGGGCTGCGGGTCCGGGGCGTACTCCTTACTGGGGTCCTTGCCGCGGCAGTCGTACATGATGCACGAGATGAGGAAGACGAGCAGCAGGATGACGTAGCTGACAATGAGGATGCAGAGGTTCAGGGTGACCGGGTCGATCTCCTGGTAGTTCTCCAGGAAGCCCATCTCCGCTCTGCATGCCCACCCCACCCACCACCCAACCCACCACCCAACACGCCAAGGAACACGGAGCTACCCTCGACAGAAGGCCGCCGTTCTCTGATCCTCCACAATCTCTCTCTCTCTCTCTGGCGCTCTCTCTCAATCTCCCTCGCTCTTGTTCTCTCTCAAACGTTCTCTTTCCATCTCTTGACTTATTTCTCTTGGGCACTCAACCCTCTTCTGCTTCTCTCTCTCTGTCTGTCTGTCTGTCTCTCTACATCCCCTGTTTCCTTCTCTCTCTCTCTCGGTCTGTCTCTCTACGTCCCCTGTTTCCTTGTCTTTCTCTCTCGGTCTGTCTCTCTACTTCCCTTGTCTCTATCGCTGTGTCTCTCACTCTGTCACTCTATCGACCTTGGTCAGTCTCTTCCCCTCTCCCTCCCTGTCTCCATCTGTCCCTCTCTTTCTCTCTGTCTGCCTGTCCCTCTCTCTATCTCTCTCTCTGTCTCTCTCTGTGTCTCTATGTCCCTCTATGTTTAGCTTTGTGGTATAAATACTTTAATCTGAGGCCCTCCCCTGCTGTGTGTTTTAATCCGGAGCTTGGCTGGATCCTCTGTGTTTTCACAGAACTCTCCCATCTTATATCACCACTCACCGTAACATGGAACTCTGACGCACAGATGTAAAGAGGGCTTAGTGAAAACATGATGTATGTGCCCATTAAATGACATTGTGTCTGTCTGTCTGTCTCTGTGTGTGTGTGTGTGTGTGGTGTGTGTGTGTGTGTGTGTGTGTGTGTGTGTGTGTGTGTGTGTGTGTGTGTATAATCTTAATCTAGATTGGGAGGAGGATTGTCAGAGAACACCATCTGGCTAAACAGAGCGCGTTGCCAGAGAGGGCAACGCGACGGGCCACCCGCCCTGCAGTTCACCCTGACGCCACAAGAGGCGTATATGCCGCTGATTGATTGATGCTACGGCCTGAATGGGTGTGCAAATGATTAGGCTTGATCTGTTGAAGACTAGATTTTGTCTAGAAAACTAGAATTAGTCTTCTCTTGGTCCAAAACGACTTATCTGATTAATTTACGTTTGTTGGTTCTAACCTGTTATTTATTTATTTATTCATTTATTTTTGTACAGTCAATGGTTCTTCTGACCCAAAAGATAACATTGCGATACTTCTGGTGGAAACGAGCCGTATTGAAACAAATAAAATAATAACGTTTTGAAACCCCCGCATTAGATAGTAATGGAAAAGGCTCGCGAAGAAACAATTTGTGGAAAATTGGAAAATTGTCACTGGAGCTTCGAAAGGAAATAACACAGATACGCAGTTCACCCTTTCCACCGAGAGAGGACGCTAGAGATCTGAAAACTCTCAACACTGTCACCTAACAGTCTCTCCGTGTGTTCTTTGCATGCATCTTTCAAAATTGGATTTAGATACATATTTATTTACAAAAACAAATAAAGTGCTTTCAAAAAGCATTTTATTCAATTTTGTTAAGCATTTAGTTCCTCAGATCTCTCAGGCTGCCCGTCGTCATGGCAGCAGAGTTCTGGAGGTCCATGGTCATCGAGGCCTAGAGGTCGTCGTCGTTGTCGTCCTCGCCGCAGCTCAGCGCCACCACTTGGTTGTAACAGAATGTGCTTCACGACTCCGTGGAGGACAGCACTGCCTCCAGTAGAGGCAGAGGAGGAGGTGGTCCGCCTCCAGGTCGGCCCTGGTCAGCGAGTAAAGCGTTGAGGTAGTGATGGTTGTATATTATTGATTGATAAATGTTGAGGTAATGATGGTCGTATAGTACTGTACTAATTGTACTTAGTACTAATAAGACCTCTATCATACATATTTAAGACCTGGCCGTGCAGTAGCTTATTCTACCCCTCTCCTCTTTCTCTCTTTCTACCCTCCTTCTCCTTCTTGTCATCTATTTTCCTCCTCTTCATTCTCCTCTGCTCTTCCTAATAAATAAAGACAAATACGATCACCCCATCTCAGGGTTTAAATTAAATTGTTAAAAGGTTTCCTGAGCACTATTTTGACTCCACATGGTGGGCAGGGCGGATGACAGAGACGAATATGAAATATAAAATCTCTTGATATAAATGACTCCATTGTCTTTAAAGATAGTCACCGGATGTAAGACTGAGGTTATCTTGGGGTTGTGATATAGCCTGTTATAAAACCAGATTACTGCTGCTAACCTTTAGGTTAATGCTCATAATGCTAACATAACACACACAGGTCAGCTAGGGGATGCTACCTGTCTGTCTATCTGTGTTTCTCCATCTCTCTGTCTGCCTACTTGTATGTATGAATGTTTGTCTATAACCGTATGTTTGTAACTGTGCTGTTACCCAAAAAGACCAATGAAACAAGCCTCAATGATTATCATCCAGTGGCTTCAACACCCATAGCCATGAAGTGCCTGGAGAAATGTGTCATGTCGCATATAAACTTGTCCATCCCTAGAGTCCCTAGACCCACTCCAGTTTGCATACAGACCAAACAGGTCTGTAGACAACACCATTTCCCTGGCACTACACACAGCCCTGCAGCACCTAGACAGGAGGGACACCTACGTCAGACTGCTGTTCATTGACAGCTCAGCGTTCAACACCATCGTTCCCTCCAAGTTGGTCCTGAAAATGAGGGACCTAGGTCTGGGCGCCCCCATCTGTAACTGGATTATGGACTTTCTGACGGGCAGGCCTCAAGTGGTGAAGATTGGGAACAACATCTCATCCACTCTGATCCTCAACACCGGAGTACCCCAAGGCTGCTGCCTCAGTCCCCGGCTGTACACACATGTCTGTACCGCCACGCACAGCAATAATCTGATTATCAAGTTTGCAGGCGACACCACAGTCATCGGCTTGATAAGCGAGGGTGATGAAACAGAGTACAGAGATGAGGTAGTCCGGCTGACACGATGGTGTGAGGAGAACAGCCTTGCACTGAATGTCAGCAAGACCAAGGAGCTCATCGTGGACTTCAGGAGCCACCGGGGCACCCACTCCACCATCAGCCTGGACGGGACACCGATGGAAGTCGTCAGCTGCTTCTGGCCGTTTCCTTGGACTACAGATTTCCGATGACCTATCATGGACCCGCAACACGGAGGTCATGCTGAAGAAGGCACACCAGCACCTCTATGCTCTGCGGTGCCTCAAAAAAAGCGGCATAGGCCAGAGGTGGCTAGTGAACTTGTACCGTGGCTCCGTTGAGAGCGTCCTGACGGGTGATTTCACTGTGTGGTACGGCAACATCACTGTACAGGACAAGAAAGCCATCCAGAGGGTCGTGAGGACAGCAGAGAAGATCATCGGGTGTGCACTTCCAGGAGGAGATCTTTAGGACCAGATGTCGGAAGAAGGCCATGTCCATCATAAAGAACTGCAACCACCCTGGGCACCATCTCTTCTCCCCCCTACCGTCTGGTCGCTGGTTGCGCAGCATCCGTACAAGTACTACCAGGTTTAAGGATAGTTTTTATCCACAGGCAGTGACCTACTGAACTGCTAGGAGTCCTGCCACTTTCACTTTCATAACATAGTCATTACCATTACACTTACATACTTTGCTGGACTTTCTGGACTCATCACAGTTACTGCACTGTACTGCACTGTATTCATGATGCTGCTGCACTACTGGCACTTAAAATATTTTTTAAACATTTTTGTAAAAAAAATAAAAATAAAAATATGTACATTGTGGAACATTATGGGACATAATTCACCGTTTGTATATAGTGTGTGTTGCACCACGGACATGTTAGAGTGCGTACGGTGTTATTGTTGTTGTTGTAGGCTAGCTAGACAGTAGCAGGTAGCAGAGGTGTTTCCCCCCCCCGTTGTGGGGACGCGGGAGAATGTTTTTACCACGTGCGGTTCGGGACCAAGGCGAAGAAGTGCATCGCTCCCTGCAGCTACAAGCCTCCGGGAAACGAGAGGGCCGGCGCTCGGTAGTGGCCCGGAGCGTTGGCGGCATGAGCAGGCTGCTCTTCGTTAGCGACAGTGTCTCGGGAAGCCGGTTTCTCTGTGACACGGGCGCTCAGCGGAGTGTGGTTCCTGCGTCGAGGGAGGACGTCACTCGAGGGGGGCACGGACCGCAGTTGACGACAGCTAATGGCAGCCCCATCCGCACTTATGGCGTGAGGCCGATGTGTTTATGTGTTGGGGGGCAGCGGTTCAACTGGGATTTCGTCATAGCAGACATTTATTTTCCCCTCCTCGGGGCAGATTTTTTTATGTGCTCACGGGCTCTTGGTGGACGTTAGAAACAAACGCTCGGTTGATGCCTTGATGTTTTCCTCCCTTGTGTGTACGCTTGGCAAAGTGGCGTACAACGGGCTACGCTGTCGGGTGCGGACAAGTACCTCAGGTTGTTGGCCGAGTTCCCGGACCTGATGCTGCCCACCTTCTCTGCGCCCACCACCAAGCATGGGGTGGAGCACCACGTCACCACTGAGGGACCCCCGGTCTACGCCAGGGCCCGGCGGTTGAACCCTTCTAAACTCGCAGTAGCGAAGGCAGAGTTCTCAACCATGGAACGCCTGGGTATCATCCGCTGGTCTGACAGTCCTTGGGCGTCTCCTCTGCACATCGTCCCCAAGCCTAATGGCGGTTGGCACTCGTGTGGGGACTACCGCCGCCTCAACGACGCTACGACACCCGACCGCTACCCGGTGCCGCACATTCAGGAATTTTCGGTGCACCTGGCGGGTAGGCTGGTGTTTTCTAAGGGGGACCTGGTGCGTGGATACCACCAGGTGCCCATGCATCCCCTGGACATTCCCAAAACGGCGGTGATAACGCCATTTGGGTTGTTTGAGTTCCTGCGGATGCCTTTTGGGCTCAAGAACACCGCTCAAACATTCCAGCGCCTGATGGATTCGGTGCTGCGGGACTTACCGTTTGTGTTCATCTACCTGGATGACATACTCGTCACCAGCACTTCTGAGGAGGAACACCTGTCCCTCCTCCGGGCCCTTTTCACGAGGCTCAGCCAACACGGGTTGATAATCAACCCTGCAAAGTGTCTGTTCGGGGTGTTTGACATTGACTTCCTTGGGCACCGCGTCACCAAAGGCGGAGCAGCACCCCTGCCGGCGAAGGTTGAGGCTGTCGCGGCGTTTCCTCGCCTGCAGACGGCCCGGTCACTCAGTGGGTTCCTAGGGATGGTGACCTTCTACCACCGTTTAATCGCCCAGGCCACCCACATTATCGACTGGACGGCGGCCCTGTTGGCGCATCCGTCGCCCACGGCCCCCATCTCCATTACCACCGACGCATTGGACTACGCCGTCGGTGGACGGCGCCTGGCAACCACTTGCCTTTTTCAGCCGCCAGCTGACGCCCAGGGAATGCAGGTACAGGCACACAGGTCACACAGGTACGGGCGTTGCCCTCCTGTGTGACGTCTCCACAGGCCAGCTGCGCCCGGTCGTTCCCACCAGCTGGAGGCGTTCCATGTTCGAGGCGGTGCACAACCTGTCGCACCCCAGCGGGAAGCCTTCGGTGCGGATGGTGGCCACGAAATTCGTCTGGCGGGGGCTCAAAAAGGACATGAGGGCTTGGGCCGCCACGTATGTGGCTTGCCAGCGTGCTAAGGTGCACCGCCACACAAAGGCCCCCCTGGAGAAATTCCTTGTGCCTGAGAGGAGGTTTGACCACGTCAACATCGATCTGGTTCGTCCATTACCTTCCTCCCAGGGTTTTTCCTACCTCCTAACTATGGTGGACAGGACGACCCGTTGGCCGGAGGCGGTCCCACTCGTGTCGACAGCGGTGGCTGACATAGCCCGGGCCTTCATTGCGACATGGGTGTGTCATTTCCTCGGACCGCGGTTCGCAGTTCACGTCCGAGCTCTGGAACGCTGTGGCCGGGGGTTTGGGGGTTAAGCTCAACCGCTTATCACCCTCAGGCCAACGGTCTCTACCAGCGTTTCCATCGCTCCATGAAGGCGGCCCTCAGGGCCGGGCTGACGGACAGTAATTGGGTCGACAAGCTGCCTTGGGTTGGGCCTGAGGACCGCGCCTAAGGAGGATCTGCGGTGCTCCACGGCTGAGATGGTCTACGGTCAGCCACTGAGGGTTCCAGGGGATTTCCTCCCCAACGCATCGGCCCCCTGGTCGGCGACGGCCCAGCGAGTTTTCCTGCAGGACGCCGCTAAGGCCTTTGCTCCGATCCCCACTGCTCAGCACGGCACTCAGGTGTCCCGTGGGGCTTCGCTCAGCGGCCTTGACCCCTGTCCCCGAATTGTGGGCTAGCTAGACAGTAGCAGGTAGCAGAGGTGTTTCCCCTTTTGTCAAACCTAAATGGAAAATAAAGTGTGTCCAAAGTTCCATACTAAACACGCCGCCTCCGACTCCCATTCATCGGTTCTACAACATATAATTTAAGTCACTTTGCTGCTCTTTTTTTATTTTATTTTATTGTATATATCATTTTTATGGTGTTGTTTTTAAGATTTATACTGCGGGAGGGAATGGGGAGTAAGCGTTCCTATGTACTTGTTACAAATGGCAAATCAAAAATATTGTATCTTGTATCTTATCCCCTCTTATGGATTTGATTGATTTATTATTGATTTTAAATTGATTTATAAAATCTCATATTAAATGTAATGCTATTTAATTTAATAAATGCCCTATATCACGTTACAGTTGAAAGCTGGAAGTACCCGTTAAAAATAGCTGAAGCAGTGTATCCCACGTTCCGGTTAATGCATTCACCATGGCGGACAGTTATCGCTGGACAACATCGCTGCATAACCTTCCAAAAGTCAGTGAAGACGATGTGGTTCAACTAGTGAATGAACACTACAGTGAAGAAGTCTAAATCAGAATCATACAATTCCCCGACATTGTGTGGCTCTATTCGGATGAGAGATGGAGTGTGTGTGTGGAGCTTGGGACCAGTGCTTTTAATCACAATCTTACCCGACATTGTGTGGCTCTATTCGGATGAGAGATGGAGTGTGTGTGGGGGTTAGGACCAGTGCTTTTAATCCTACACTTACCCGACATTATTAGCCTATTCCGCCCACCTTTCGAGACGTATATGCTCTCCTTGTCAAAGTGCAAACTGCAGACATACGCGCTACCCCTGACAACATGAAACGAGGGACCTTAATCCTCCTTATCAGCCTCACACAAGACTTGCGGAGAAGTTTGTCTTTCGGGAAATCGTCTAAACTGAGGTAGGGCTGTGTTTGTTTAGACGTTGAGCAGCCGGTACACTACGATAACAGAGAGGAGGGGAGGCGGCCATAGTTTGTCACGTATCTGGGGTAACTACCGGAAGTAGGAGTGCACTGCTCGGCGATTTTTAACGTTCCGGAAGCAAGAAGTGTGACATAGGCCTATTACAATTCCAACAACTTCGCTTCAGCACAGGCCTTCAGTAGGCCTCTGTCGCCCCCTGGTGGTTTGTTTAGTGTACAGCAGCAGCTGGTTAAGCTGGGCCAGCCCACAAGCTATCCTAGCCTCCCCCAGTCTCTCCAGCCTCCCCCCTCCCTTCCCCCCTCCCAGTCTTCTCGCTTCCTCCCCCGCTGCTGTCAGCCACGTCACCGCCACACAACCAACTTCTGTGGACGCCTGGACCCGCTGCGGCTGCACAGGAATCCGCTTGCGGGACTCGTTTCGATACCTTTTCGGCTTTACGACCGTCTGCAGCATCAGAAGCCGCTGGTACGCGTCGCAGAACAACCTCGACGTTGTACGATTCACCATTGTATCTCTGACTGCGTTTTATCGATCAGTAGTTGCTGAAGTTCAGGGTACTTTGGTCCTGTGTGGTCAGAGCCCCTTTTTCTGTTACAGCTCAACCAAACCACAGACGGGACTAACCGCTTTGGGTTCATCGGAGAAATCGAACCTTTCACCATGAACGTCTTTCGTCTAGCCGGGGACGTGTCTCACGTCGTGGCGATCATCATTCTGTTTCTGAAGATCTGGAGGAGCCGATCCTGCGCTGGTAGGTTCGGGGTGGACGCCTGGGTTTGGGTCACTTTCGGCCCAGTTTATCACCACAACACATAAACCCGTAGGCTACATTTATATTCACTTGGTTACCCTACGTGTCACGGTCGTGTGGCGTGTGTATTGAGGCTGTGTGTGCATGTTAACACAGCGATCCTCGACTGTCTGTGTGTTTTTTTTGTGGTGTGTTTTTACACTGTTCAGCGGTGGTCCCTGTGGGACAGGCAGGGCGCTACGTGGCATACAGTGACCGTGTATTGTTGACTGTGTGCTGCCGCGCTTAACGCGTTGAGATCTCGGGTGAAAATGAAAATAAAACATTGCAGGACGTATTGATGGTTGATCCTGACGTGTGAGTGACGTGTGAGTGTCTTCCCTGCAGGAATTTCCGGTAAGTCGCAGATTCTGTTCGCGGTGGTTTTCACCAGCCGGTACCTGGACCTGTTCACCGTTTACATCTCCGCCTACAACACCATCATGAAGGTAAGGTACACACAAATCATACGACACACACACACACACACACACACACACACACACTCAAGAAGTGTCACCGCATACACCTCCTGTATATCTCTATGACACAGAGCACTTGAGTAACTTCTACAGAAGAGCAGTTCAGAAGAGAAGCCTTACTCTCTCTCTCTCTCTCTCTCTCTCTCTCTCTCTCTCTCTCTCTCTCTCTCTCTCTCTCTCTCTCTCTCCAGGTGGTGTTCCTCTCTCTGTCCTACGCCACCGTCTACCTCATCTATATGCGCTTCAAGAGCACCTACAACTCGGAACACGACACCTTCCGGGTGGAGTTCCTCCTCATCCCCGTGGTGGGCCTGTCCTTCCTGGAGAACTACGCCTTCACCCCGCTGGAGGTATACTGCATGCCCTGTTGCCATGGAGACCGCCGCCTCGCACGCCCGTTACCGCGGAGACGCGGCGCTGGGATATAGCATCGTATTTATTGGCGTTGACAGTGGGAACAGGAAATTATTCAACGTGGCTCACGTTTGAATCGGGAAAGCACACATCCACTAACTTCCAGTGGACGATAAGAGTTCAAATTACACTACCAGGTGTGAGTGGAATTAGCCATTACAGGCCGTTTCAAAATGGTCATGTAAATGTAAATGTAAATGTCATGGTAGAATGGTTGGTTACTTGGTGACATCACACAGTGGTGTGAGTGTCCACCCACGTGTATGATGGATGGATAAGCCTACCAGTTGGTGCAGTCCACTGGGTAGGCTGGTAGACTGATCTGTCCATCATAGATCTGCAGGTAGACACTCCCACTGTGTGATGTCACCAAGTAACAGACTTTACATTTTAGTCACATGACAATTTTGGCAAACGGCCTGTCATGGCAAATCACACTCACACCTTGTGGTATAATAGGACCTCTTTAAGAATTGTAAAGGTCTCGCATAGCCAAGATCTATCTCGTCACTTCATCTGGCTGTGAACCCATTATCGTTGTTGGAAAGGGGATAAAACAGGCTCTTTCATTTCATGTTTGTTTTTCTATAAACCAGTCACAATAGCCAGCCATTTTTCGGCATGTAGGTTACTGCTAGCTCTGAGGTTGTGCAAGTAATACGCAGATAGCGGAACGAGGAGGAGAGAATTGGGGTTAAGAATAATAATGGCAAGATGAACCCTGTCAGCCCGACAGACGGATATGTAACAATAACACAGTGTTTATAACGGGTACTGCAGTCCAACTTTACAATATTGGAGAGAGTTGTCTCCCTCTCTCCTCCCCAGACTCCCCGGCTCACGTGTGTTGTCAGATTGAGGACACGTGAACCAACATGAAGGCAAGAGACGAGCCAAGTGCAACATTATGAGACGAGGGCAAGATTAAGACTTCAAGATAAACGTGTGTTTTAGCACAGCAGTGGCCATGAAGGTTTTATTTCAAGAGAGGACGAGGCTTTTTAGGTCGCGTAGAATCTATTACAATCTCAGTTGATTTATTAGTTAGTTTGCTCATTTGGTTGTGGCTGCAGTACGCTGTCTTTGTGTGCCAATCTGTTTAATATCTGGCTATCCGGGGTACTCAAGAGAATAGTAAACACAGACGGAAAGAAAACACTGAGGTTCCGTCCCGGAGTGGACGTTTAAAACATACTGGCTGTAGCTTTGATAAGCCAGTATTTAGACTTCCCATGTTTCCAGTACAGTAATATCATGGTCATTCCCTTATTTATTGCGGTTATTCTTTTTGCATATAGCACCTTTTAACATCAGAGGAAATGAAGGCATCATTATAAGGGTTCTTTATAACAGCGTTCTTAATATAATACATATTGCCATTGACCTGGTACTATTGTACCATGTTTACCTGCATTGATGTAATATTACATGATGATGTCAAATATGTGTGTTTACTCTCTCTATTTACTATAGTATTTTACTATTGATGAAATTCCAGAAAAGTATCGTATAATTTTCCCAGATAAACTGAATGATCTTCCGCAAGTTGGGACAAACAAAATGTCTAGTCTATAAAAAATGTTATTAACTAATTCAAGGCCTTTCACAGTTCTCATGACAGAAGTATGAAATATGTGTAGTCTTTATGGATTGACCCACATTTGGACCAACATACTCTATATATATATATATATATATATATATATATATATACATATATACACAGTAAAAACCTTCTTCAGATACATGTCATTAAGGAGCCGGTAGGGATTAGGGGGGGGGGGGGGTGGGTGGGAGCCTACCGGTAGACTGTGGCAGACACTAGGAATCAAACACTCAACCTTTCCCCCACCCCCCACCCCCCCCTCTCCTCTCCAGATCTTGTGGACGTTCTCCATCTTCCTGGAGGCGGTGGCCATCATGCCCCAGCTGTTCATGATCACCAACACGGGCGAAGCGGAGTCCATCACCACCCACTACCTGTTCTTCCTGGGGCTGTACCGCGCCCTCTACCTGGCCAACTGGGTGTGGCGCTACCACACCGAGGGCTTCGTCGACCAGATCGCCGTGGTGTCCGGCGTCGTCCAGACCTTCTTCTACTGCGACTTCTTCTACCTGTACATCACCCGGGGTGAGGAGGTGGCACGCAGCGCTACTGGTGGTGTCCATACACACTCTCACCTGCTGCACCTCGTCTCTGACATGCATTAGTTCACACGCCTTGTGAATGGCACTCCTGTGGACGTGTGTATTCAGTTCAATGCTTAAGAAGAGGATTTAGATTTTTAACTTAGAAGAATTTAGAAGTACATTTTATTTAGCGTAATTACTCATGTTTATTTTAATATGAATATTCTAAATAATACTTTGTAATTATTAATCGTTCAAATGTAACAGGTTATTATAATTGTTTATCATATCACCTATTTAATATTTTTATATTTAATATTTTTAGGAATGAAAAATGTTTTGAGTAATATTTATGAATGATGATTATAAAAAGACAATTGATAATAATATATTGCATTATTTATATTCCCAGTGCTTGTAGTTCCTCACGGTTTCTCCTTTTGTGGTTTCTTCTCCTCAGTCCTCCGAGGCAGTGGGAAGATGGGTCTGCCCATGCCCATCTAGACGGACCCCCCACCCCCTGGTCTGTCCCCCATCTCCTCCCCCATCTCCTCCCCATCTCCTCACCCGCGATGAATTAGTGCCTTGATGAGTGGAGGACCACTCCTCTGATGTCTTAAGTCTGTGTGTGATTCAGTGTGAATGTGTTTATTTTGTTACCTGTGTGTGTGTGTGTGTGTGTGTGTGTGTGTGTGTGTGTGTGTGTGTGTGTGAGTGAGAGAGTGAGTGTAGAACTTTTATTCTGAAAATACTGAGTAATATGGTTATACTGCATTTCCTCTTTTCCTTTCCTGTCTTGCTGCCTGTTTCCATAGACAACTGAAAGCAGTTTAAAGACATGTTGAAGAATAGGAGAAGATATGAATATATAAAGTTAATACCAAACTGTTGATAAAATGTTCATGATGTACTGGATGTGTGTAAAGTACTTTATTAATGTTTTTGGTCAAGAATTATGTTTGTGTCACATTTGTCACTCTAAAGTATGTTACTTAACTTCATCTTTTTGTTTTTTAATGCTTATCACACACTAAACTGTATATTGTGAAACCAACAATGTGGACAACATCCTTGAATTGCCTCTTGATTTAAGTGTGATCTTGTGTTTGGAACAAGAATCCTTGTGTGTTTTTAGGATGACCAACAAGGATGTCACACACACACACACACACACGTGCGTGTGCGTGTAAGTGGTTTTGAGAGTCAGCAGTGTCTAACCCGGATGGTAAACAATGAACAGGACGTAAATGCATCATGAATTGAAATGTAAATATTTGCTGTTTTAGCTTGTTTCTTCCCGTCCCCAAATATTAACAAAGAAGTACGGAATGTATTTTTTTATTTAATGCAATTTGTATTCCCTTAAGATGCGTTGTGATTGGGCCACCCTGTCTAAAGGGGCCGGTCTTAACTTTCAAGCCAATCATGAAGCAGTCGGGACCTCATGTTCTGTAGGCACTACTACTCTCTATGCCCACCAGATGTGTGAGTAATAGATAGATCCCCTCCCTGGCAGACTGGAGTTGTTGTTCTGTCCAATCCATAGACTGTCAAAAATATGTTCACCCATTGGTTTACACATCACATATTCACACCGTTACCCATATTTGGCACATTAAAGGGCGGGAATTAAATGGCAGTTCCCCGGTAGTCTACGACCAAACGCATTAATATTGAATCTGTTATAACTTTTTTTCATGAAATCAAACGTCTGGGCCCTCTCAAAAGTCATAATATGGAGATGAACTAGCCACTGAGACCCTAACTGAACGACAATGTATTGGCTTTGTATTACGAGAATGAAATCCCATTTCATCCCATTGATTTAGTCTTTTCGCATTCAATCACCACTTGTCACCTAAAGACCTACAGGCACTACATATTAGTAAGTTTCAACCTGTGCTTCACCAACAGGCCAATAGGTCATCCAATCCTCTATCTGGGTGGACACTCCCACTTGTGTTGTCACAAGTGGGAGGAGGATAGCTTTCAAGGTATCCTCCATTTTATAGGTGTTCTTTAAAGTGCAGAATATCTCTGTCCCACGGTGAGTGTGAAGCATGAATCAGTTCCTCGTACACCCACAAAACACACTGTCGTGGCACGTTAGGGCAGGAGTGTCTTGCGGTGTTTGAATAAGACCCTCCCCCCCTCCCTCACGGCCCCGCCCACCACTCTGGCAGCCGAGGTGATGGACAGCGGTGTGGTTGCCATGGCAGCGACCTTCTTCAGGGCCTTTCCTTTCCCAGGCCCCTTCCCTGTTAGCCCCGCCCTCTTATCTAGTAGCCCCCCCCCCTCCGCCGCTCCCCTCCCAACCGCTGTCAAAAGCTCACACCAGAACTCTTTCTCCTCCCTCCGCCTGGCTGCCTCCTCCTCTCTCTTCCTCTCCTCCTCCTCTCTTCCCCCTCTCCCCCTCTCATCCTCTTCTCTGCTTCCTCTCCTATGATCCTCGCTTCTCCATCTCCTCCTCTCCTCTCCCCTCCTTTCCTCTCTTCCCTCTCTCCTCATCTCCTTCTCCTCTCCTGGCTCCTGCCAGCTTCTCTCGCCTCCCAGAATCCTCTCCTCCTGCGCCTCGCAGATGGTCCTCTCTGCACCCCGGAGCATCTCGTTGCCGTAGAAACCACTTCCGTTCTCCTCCACCATCCTCTCCACCTTCTCCAGGAGCCTCTGCACCTGCTCCTGATCCTCCTCCCGACCCCCCGTCCCTCCCCTGTTCTCCAGGAGGTGCCACCCACCCCGGCAGCTCCTGACGAACTCCCCCAGCTCCTCGCTCTCCCCCAGGTACTCCTCTGGCCCCCGTCCCCGCAGCCCCTCCTCCCCCCAGGTGAGGAGGAGCAGGGTGAACTCGGGGGCCCGGGGCCCCAGCACAGCCCTCACCCACCCCAGCGCCCGCCGCTCCTCCTGGGTGTAGCGGCCCAGCCGCAGGGTCACCAGGAGGGCGTGGGGGCCCGGGGCCGCCAGGACCACGAGGCCCCGGAGCAGCTCCTCGGTCACCTCCTGCGGGGGGAGCCCCGTGTGGAAGAACCCCGGCGTGTCGGTCACCGCCAGGCTCCGACCGAGCACCGTCCCCGTGTGCGTCTGGCAGCGGCGGGTGAGGGAGCTGGGGGAGGCGGAGGAGGGGAAGGCGTAGCGCCCCAGGATGGTGTTACCGCTGGCGCTGCGGCCCGAGCCCGTCCTCCCCAGAAGAACCAGACGCAAAGCAGCCCGGCCTGAGGAACACACACACATCCATATACAGTTGCAAGAAAAAGTATGTGAACCCTTTGGAATTACCTGGATTTCTGCATAAGTTGGTCATAAAATGTGTTCTGACCTTCATCTAATTCACAACAATAGACAAACTCAGTCTGCTTAAACTAATACCACACAAACAATTATATGTTTTCATGTTTATATTGAACACCATGTAAACATTTACAGTGCAGGGTGGGAAAAGTATGTGAACCCTTGGATTTAATAACTGGTTGACCCTCCTTTGGCAGCAATAACCTCAACCAAACGTTTCCTGTAGTTGCAGATCAGACCTGCACAACGGTCAGGAGGAATTTTGGACCATTCCTCTTTACAAAACTGTTTCAGTTCAGCAATATTCTTGGGATGTCTGGTGTGAATCACTCTCTTGAGGTCATGCCATAGCATCTCAATCGGGTTGAGGTCAGGACTCTGACTGGGCCACTCCAGAAGGCGTATCGTCCTTTGTTGAAGCCATGCTGTTGTTGATTTACTTCTGTGCTTTGGGTCATTGTCCTGTTGCAACACCCATCATACCAAAAAGCCTTAAGTTCCTGCGAAATCTCCTGCGAAATGTCTTGGTAAACTTGGGAATTCATTTTTCCGACGATGATAGCAATCTGTCCAGGCCCTGAGGCAGCAAAGCAGCCCCAAACCATGATGCCCCTCCACCATACTTCACAGTTGGGATGAGGTTTTGATGTTGGTGTGCTGTACCTTTTTTTTCTCCACACATAGTGTTGTGTGTTCCTTCCAAACAACTCAACTTTGGTTTCATCTGTCCACAGAATATTTTGCCAGTAGTGCTGTGGAACATCCAGGTGCTCTTTTGCAAACTTCAAACATGCAGCAATGTTGTTTTTGGACAGCAGTGGCTTCCTCCGTGGTGTCCTCGCATGAACTCCATTCTTGTTCAGTGTTTGACGTATTGTAGATTTGTCAACAGAGATGTTAGCATGTGCCAGAGATTTTTGTAAGTCTCTCTCATTGATTCATTGACTCAGCATCCTGTGCAGTCATCTTTACAGGACGGCCACTCCTAGGGAGAGTAGCAACAGTGCTGAAATTTCTCCATTTATAGACAATTTGTCTTACCGTGGACTGATGAACATCAAGGCTTTTAGAGAGACGTTTGTAACCCTTTCCAGCTTTATGCATGTCAACAATTCTTAATCTTAGGTCTTCTGAGAGCTCTTTTGTGCGAGGCATGGTTCACATCAGGCAATGCTTCTTGAGAATAGCAAACTCATAACTGGTGTGTGTTTTCTATAGGGCAGGGCAGCTTTAACCAACACCTCCAATCTCGTCTCATTGATTGGACTCCAGGTTGGCTGACTCCTGACTCCAATTAGCTCTTGGAGAAGTCATTAGCATAGGGGTTCACATACTTTTTCCACCCTGCACTGTGAATGTTTACATGGTGTGTTCAATAAAAACATAATTGTTTGTGTGGTATTAGTTTAAGCAGACTGTGTTTGTCTATTGTTGTGACTTAGACACACATTTTATGACCAATTTATGCAGAAATCCAGGTAATTCCAAAGGGTTCACAAGGGTTCTTGCAACTATCTATCTATATATATATATATATACACACACACACACACACACATCCATATAGCTCCTAATATTCATTAATATAGCGTCACACAGACCTACAGACATATAGGCCTGGCTGTGGAGATCTATACTAATTAACAATCATAAGGTTAGTGTTGTTATTTACTAGAATTCTAAGTTAACTTGACAGTATCAAGCTGTGATTTCATTGTGGACGATGTTTAAAAATGTAATAAAAAATATTGTAGCCCGAATTTTCTAAATGGGAATAGTTTCACAGCACATCATACGAGACTAGATTGGATTACTTTACAGGTCAACATACCATCTGATGACGCAGAATAATCCAATGACGCCATCTCTCCGTTTTATGGTATAAATATCGTCCCAACCAGCGCCATGTTAGGGTTTACACTAACTATGTTTACACTAACTTAAACTATGCGTTTAAAAAGAGGCAGTCTCCTTCACGTCGCTGCTGATAACACTGTATAATGTATACAATCGGTTGCACCAGAATGGATGGATTTGTCCTTCTGCAGGATCCGTGACGTAGTACGCGCTCACTGCCGCGCATGCTCGGGTCCATCCGGTGGACTTCACTCGTTCACTACTGTGAATCACCCCTCCTCCTTACCATCTAACTATCTTTACTGTAGGTAACTATGACTATCTAACTAACTGTCTTACTTAGAAATGATTATTTAAAATAAAAAATAACTTGCTCAAGACATTTTAAGGTGAGGAAAACTTTTGAATGACTTTTTAAAACATCAGACATATATTATTATATATATTTTGTTCATTTAAAGAGACATTTGAGGTATAGAGAGACTATTAATTGCAAGCACCTCCAGGCACAGAGTTCAAAAGGGAATCCTTTCATAGACAGAATTGAACTGTCATTGAACCTGTAGAATATATGCAAACTGAAAGGCATCAGAACACCACAAAGCATGTTAAGGTCTGTCGCTGTCACGCCTACTACAGAGATCTCCCGCCTGTAAGGTTGGCATCGCCCTCATTCTAGCTTCAGCCTTCCCGTTCCGTTCACTGCTAATTGGTTCAATTGTTCACTTGCTCTTCCCCTTCATGTGAAGCCAAGCCCTTCAACCACACACTGACAGATCGTTGTCCCTGCTCAGCATACCTCGTTTCCCGCATTCCTGTATTCAGTTTGTGTTTGCCTCCGATGACCCCTGCCTGCCGGACGCTGATCCCGCCTTCTACGACCCCCAGCCTGTCTATCCCCGATCCAGCCTTCAGCCTTCGGCAGCCTCGTCATTCATGAAGAAGCAGATTTAGTGCGACTTGCTCAAGGATGCTTAAAGGTAGACTTTTGGCTGGGAGTCCAACACCTTAGCCACTAATACTCTCCCCCACCAATGTGAACATAATAATAATGAAACAATAAGTAAAGGATAAAGGTAGTACAATATAAAAAATGTGATATATATGTGCATACAATTTTTTTAAACGTAGATTAATATGATAAATACATGAATAATTCAATGAGTCACTTGACTCACTGACAACGTGGCAACGGGTAACAGTAGTGGGGATGGGCCTTTTGTGTGTAAATGTTGGGTCAGTTACGTCATCTATTACCTGATCTGTTGACAAGCAGGATGCTTCCCTCTTCTGGTCAACTGCTCCTATTTTCACTGTTTCAAGTTATATAGTACGAAGCTTTAATAGTGAGTGAAAGAGATTTCAGTAATAAAGGACCGGGGGGGGAGGCTTAATATAAATTATGCAATATGGCAAATCTAAATAGATTACATATTTAAGATTAAAGATGACTTGTTCCATTTTCGATTTGCTGTTGCAGTTCTGTATTAATTACAGACCATGTTTTATATACATTTTATAAGAGTGTACAAGCAAAGGATGTGTCTGAGAGAGTCTTTTTTAGGGTGATCTACTAAAGGGGGGGGCCCTGCAGAAAAAGTTTGGGGATCACTGATATCATATCTTTATAGGGCCAAATGCGGCCCTATAAAGACGGTTGATCTCCACAGGCGGCCAAAATTATCTTACTCCAGCCCCTCCGATCTGCAGCTGCGTGTCGGATTTCCTCAACAGTTGGTGAAATTAATGGACATATGATGATTGCTATGTATTGATGGTATAACCGCCGCTGTCCTGTTGTAGTGCGTTTAATACACCCGTTTTTTGGAGAGGCAAACATAACCTATGACAACAGCCTCTGTGGGCCAGTCACATAGAGACCTACGTCATACTGTAGGTGTCAGCAGGTGTCAACAGAAGACTCCATGTATAACTTCAGTTGAAGGTATGAATGAAGGTCCACTGCCTCTGTCTCTGCTGTTGGGTTCAAAATTGTTTGTTTCGTGACACAAATTGAGTTACAATATTCATTCAGCCTTTCCCTATGTATATAGTCTTGTGTCTTCATTTGGGTTATCGGTGGCTTGACAATCTATGGATAAACGGTATACCTGGTGCCCCTTAGAGGCCAGGTTCAGCTCCCACGACCATAGGCTACACGCATCCAAACCATCACCCACCTGTAACATGACAACATTCATGAAAATTACCTAATGTATTATGGGATGAATTAGAGGTTAATCTGGTAGAATAGTGTTATATTGTTAACTGTCTTTGTTAACAGGAAAGCTGTCGAGGGTCTCAGGCCAGGCCTAATGTTCTAACTGTCTCATATGTCTGTTATGGCACTGCGTGACTGTCCAGTTTTCCCGCCCTTTTTACCTTCTCCTTTGTTTGTCTGTTTGCAAGATTAAATAAGCCTCATATTAAATATATTTAATATTTTTATTTTTATTTTTTGTTTATGACGGAAAACTTCAAATACCAAAAAGTACACGGAACACTAATGTTGAAATAAAGTGAACAATAGACTCAAAGAGAAATGACAGAAGACAGAAACTGTTAGGTTGTTTGATTTGCTAATTAAAAAAGGTGTTGATTTTGGTGGGAGTAAAACAAACTCCATTTATTAAAAAACAGGTTAAAGATGATCTAGTTTGCTTTGCCATCGCTGTAAAGGCAGTATTTACGACTTTATTGTTTTATATGTGCTACATTGTTAGTAGTTGGCTAACGTAGGCTAACTGGAATGTGTTTAAAGTGTGGTTTTCTACTACTTCACAATGAACACATGAGACCTATACTTATATATACATATACATATCATCACTGAAACACTTTGCTTGTAACCGGGAAATCAATGTGACTGCGCATCGATTAAAAAAAAATGTAAAGCAAAAAGTACAAGAATATAAATAACTACAACATATGTTGGTATTGTAACATATCACAATAATTGAGTTTGATGAACAATAAATTAGTTTGCTGAACATCATATGACAACTGTTTTTCTCCTGACCTAACCCACAGGTCACACCAGACCTGTGGCAACACCAGTTATTATTTCTTTGTTTTGGAAATAATGTGATAAAGCAAAACGTGCAGATTCAGTAATGATAATCATTTAGAACAGTTTTTACTGCTTCTCAATCTCACAACTAATACTATAGTAAACTATAATCTAAAAATAATAGTATTACTGTTCCTTCTTCTGTTGATAGTCAACTCTGTCAATGTCAAATACTGGAGTATATATATGTGTGTGTGTGGGTGTGTGGGTGTGTGTGTGTTTGGTATAATACTTCATTACGTATCACATGACGAAAATTATCCAGGATATACTGGAAACCATCACACAACAAAATATTTTTCACTAAACTTTATACTATTGTTTTAAAAAATAAAGTAAAACGGAGTCCTATTGCAGAAGTAAAACAGACTAGTGCTACAAAATCTGCCGAGGAAGGATCTGCTGTATCTTTAAGAAGTGAAACACGACATCCAACATCGACATCCGTCTTCTCGGTGAGAAGTGAATGTGGTGCAGGAGGATGGTGATTGGCAGGAGAGGCTCTTTATCAGGCCTCTGTCAGGAGGTCGGAGGTCATCAGGAGCTCTCGTAAGACGAGGTCACCCACTCTACCTGACCCCTCCCTCTCAGCGACGCGGTTCCATTCCCCCGCCTGTCGCTGGCCGACGGCGACCCCTGGCCCCTCGACGGACCTGCGGCACCCAGCAGGGCCTTGTTCTCCCAGCATGCCTCTGAGGCGATGTGATCGCTGAAGGCGTCGGTCAGTGAGGTGCTCGGGACGCCGTTGGTCAGGTCTAGGTTGTCCAGGGGGAAGAAGGTCCCGGGCTCCCCGATGCCCAGGCCAAAGCTCTCCAGCATCTCCATCATGGAGGGGACAGAGGAGTCGCTAGGCAACGTCTCCTCCTCGATGAGGCTGAGCGTGGGCAGGATGTCCACCAGCTCCGCCATCTCCATGGGCTCCAGGACCTCGCTGATGCTGGGGGAGGGGTCTGGCTCCGTGGAGAAGGGGGGGAGGGTGGGAGCCACCAGGCTGTCGTAACCCACCCTGGGCTCCGTCAGCACTGGCTCCATCAGTGCCTGCTGCAGCAGAGAACCGACGCTGCCCATCTCCGCCAGGTCCGGCTGGGCGCTGATGTCGACGGGGTAGCCGCCCTTAGCCACGCCCCCCAGCAGAGTGCTGGAGGCGTGGGGACCAGGAGGGACCAGGAGCTCGGGTGCTGCGGGACCCTCCTCTGGGATTACCTGCACGGGGGTCACCCCAGCCAGACCCCCTGGACACACCAGGAGAGATTTAAAACCAACAGTATCGCAGTATCGTCAACAGTATCAACAACAGTATCGTCAAGTTTGCTGACGACACGACAGTGATGGGCCTGATCGCCGGCGACGACGAGACAGCCTACAGGGAGGAGGTCGGATCGCTGGAGCAGTGGTGCCAGGAGAACAGCCTCGCCCTCAACGTCAAGAAGACCAAGGAGCTGATCGTGGACTTCAGGAGGCAGAGGGGAGAGCACAGCCCTATCTCCATCGACGGCGTTGCAGTAGAGAGGGTCAGCAGCTTCAAGTTCCTCGGCGTGCACATCTCCGAGGACCTCACATGGTCCACGCACACCACACACGTGGTGAAAAAGGCCCAACAACGCCTGTATTTTCTCAGGCGTCTGAAGAAATTCAGCATGGGCCCCCGCATCCTGAGAACATTCTACAACGGCACCATCGAGAGTGTTCTGACAGGGTGTATCACCGCCTGGTACGGGAACTGCACGGCACTCGAGCGCAGAGCGCTTCAAAGGGTGGTGCGGACGGCCCAGTATATCGTTGGAGGTGAGCTCCCCTCCCTCCTGGACATTTACAACCAGCGGTGCGTGGCCAAGGCCAAAAGAATTATAAAAGACATTGCCCACCCCAGCCACGAACTTTACTCACTATTACCGTCAGGCAGGCGATACCGCAGTATCAAGTGTCGTACAAATAGGCTTAGAGATAGCTTCCACAGTCAGGCCATCAGGCTGCTGAACAAGGGCGTATAACATATAACAATGTATATTTGATTACATTGATTTATATATATATATTGCTCTTTTCTGTGCTGATTTTTGCATTTTATAAATTGCATTTTTTATTTTTATTTTATATTCCTTATTCTATTTTTTATTCTATTTTTTATTCTATTTTTATCTTTTTATCTATTTTTATTTTATCTTATTCTATAACTGCTGTCTGTCGTCGGGTATTGCACACAAGAATTTCACATCACTGCTTTATACTAAACTGTAAACTGTGAAGTGACAATAAACTTGACTTGACTTGACTTGACTTGACTCTGGCCCTAACATTGTGCCTAACCCTAGCTTTAACCTGTGAGCCTAACCCTATGTAGTCCTAAAACAGACCTCTGACTCAGACTCCACTCATATTCAGCAATTTAGCACAGTGGTTCTCAATCAAGGGTCCAGGCCCCCTAAGGGGAGCGCCAGAAATCTCAACACTGTATGTTGCAAAGCAACATACAGAAGGTAGAAGGTAGAGACACTATCGTTACATGCAATATGTGGGCTGTGTTTTGGTGTTTCGGTGTTTTGGGGGGACGTGTGGTGGAAAAGTTTGGTACAGGACGCAAAGTCCCCTTCCCCATGGCAAGTCCCCTTCAGGTGAGGTATACCTGTGATGCCCTGCATGGTTCTCTGGGGCTGCAGGCGGGGCGGCCAGAAGCAGCGGGCGGTCAGACTCTCCTCCTCCTCCTCGGTGTCGGGCCGGGGCGGGGGGTCTCCGCCCATCACCAGTCCCAGCGGCACCGCCCCCACCCACTGGCGCGACCGCACGCACTGCAGGCAGTCCATGATCCACCGGGAGTCTCGCCACGCCGCGTCCAGACGCTGAGGCAAACCAAACACGGAGCGGGTGACGGACGATGTCCAGTCAAGTCAATGTTATTTGTATAGCCCTTGTACATGCCACATGTTTGCAGCACAAAAAACCCAACCCCCTAGCCCCCCTCAGGGCAACAAAAAACTCCCAAAAAGCTTTGATAATTGTTGTACTAAGTCATTTGGCAGACACTTTTACACAAGGTCATTAATGTGCAGGACATAAGCGATGGAACCCACAACCTTTCAACAACTATTAGCCGGTGACAAGGTTGACTTACCACCTTATTTTGTTATTTTCTTTCTTTCTTATATATTTATTTATTTAACAGTGACAATGGACTACGGTCATGGTCTAGCTAGATAGCTACATTTCATCAGCAGTCCCTCGGTAGACACATCCACAAGTGAGGTGTGACATCAGATGTTAGACTATCCTCCCCCCACCACCCATAACACATACACACACACGCATGTACACACACTCACGCATGCATGCACGCACACATGCACACACACACACGCACGCACGCAAGCACGCACGCACGCACACACACACACACACACACACACACACACACACACAAATACACACCTGTGAGAGCTGTGAGATGTGTGTGAGGCGTTCCCGGGCGTCCTGGACCTCCTGTGTGTCCAGCGCCTCCCTGAGAGCCTGCTGGGCCAGCTGGGAGTCGAGCTCCAGACGCACCCAGGCCTGGCAGTACTGGGACACAAAGTCACGCTCGTACGTCCAGAAGTGGACTGGAGGAGTGCACACACACGCACACACACACACACACACACACACGCAGTAATCAAGCAAACGTAAAGGTATTGTATGTAAAAACTGACACCAGATGTTTAAAATGAGTACTGCAGTTCAAATTCCACTATATTAGAGTTCGATTTTAGATCTCTTCTCCCCCCTACCGTCCGTTGCCCGTTCAGCAGCATCCGTACAAGGACTACAAGGTTCAAGGACAGTTTTTATCCACAGGCAGCGCGTCTACTGAACTGCTAGGGGTGCTGCCACTATCATAACATTGTCATCCATATTACATTACACTATCATACTTTTGCTGGACTTTCTGGACTCATTACAGTTATTGCACTGTACTGCACTGTATTCATGATGCTGCTGCACTACTGGCACATTAAAACTGCTTTTAAATGCTTTTTGCACAATTCAACACATGAACATATCATCCATCAGTCACTTTATTGTTCTTTTTATTGTTCTTTTTATTGTGTACAGTATTGTTATAGTATAGTGTTTTAGAAAAGTCATACTGCGGGAGGGAATGCGGAATAAGCATTCCATTGTACTTATGGAAAATGGAAAATACAAATATTGACTCTTGGCATGTTTCCCTCATCTCTGATGACATATCATGGTCATTTTATGATTTAGTAAAGTCAATTTGTTTACATATAGCTCCTTTAAGATAAGATGTACAGGAAATGAGGGAACATTCATATTTCCTTCATAATAAATACATTAGCACCAGTGTATATACAGTATACCAGTGTACCTGTGTGTATATATATTATACACTGGTATATAAACCTAACCATCTATAAACCACCATCCAATCATCATCAGTCTAGCAATCTATGTACACTAGTGTCAGCGCTAGTATCAGTACCAGTGTGTGTACCAGTAAGAGTGTTGATATTTGTCTGTGTGTGCCAGTATATCAGTACACACCTTCCAGTGTGTAAATCAGTGTACTAGTCAGTACTAGTAACAGTGCGTATATCAGTGTGTGTACCAGTGTTTCAGTGTTCCAGTATTAGTACTAGTTTGTATACCAGTGTGTGTACCAGTACATCAGTACTAGTACCAGTGTGTATATCAGTATATGTTCCAGTACATCAGTACTAGTACCAGTGTGTATATCAGTGTGTGTACCAGTACATCAATACTAGTACCAGTGTGTATATCAGTATATGTTCCAGTACATCAGTACGAGTACCAGTGTGTATATCAGTGTGTGTACCAGTACATCAGTATTAGTACCAGTGTGTATATCAGTGTGTGTACCAGTACATCAGTACTAGTACCAGTGTGTATATCAGTGTGTGTACCAGTACATCAGTACTAGTAACAGTGTGTATATCAGTATATGTTCCAGTACATCAGTACTAGTACCAGTGTGTATATCAGTGTGTGTACCAGTACATCAATACCAGTACTAGTGTGCATAGTATATCAGTGTGTGTACCAGTATATCAGTACTAGTACCAGTGTGTGTATCAGTGTGTGTACCAGTACATCAGTACTAGTACCAGTGTGTGTATCAGTGTGTGTACCAGTATATCAGTACTAGTACCAGTGTGCACAGTATACCAGTGTGTGTACCAGTACATCAGTACTAGTACCGGTGTGCATAGCAGTGTGTGTATATCAGTGTGTTTTCACCCGTCACCCACTGAGTTCGAAGACCTGCAGGGGCAGTGTGAGTCCGGGTTCCTTGGGTCCCAGCAGTGGCCAGTAGGAGGAGCTGAAGTCCTCGCTGGGGGGCAGCAGCAGCAGCATGGACAGCTTGTCCCCAAACTCCAGTAGCTCCCGCGTATACACACCATACTGGTAGGCCTGGCCGAGAGACAGCGAGAGAGAGAGAAAGAGAGAGGTAGAGAGAGGGAGAGAGAGAGATTAGATTCGATTAGATAAGATTTGATTCAAATTCATACAGTACAGTACATCGAAAGGTATTTGGCATCTAATCAGAGTGCAAATGTTGCAGTAAAGTGCATGGTAATATATAATGTACAGTTGTTGAATAATATGTAAAATATGTAAAAACAGTCTACAAAAAAAAAATACTACTAAAAACAGGTATAAAATTACTTATAGAGTAACTCTTATCGAGAGATATGTGCAGGATTATAAATATATAACAGGTAGTGAGCATGTGTATGCAGTTGTATCAAAATACAAATATAAATAAATGTATAAACATATATAGGTATGTAAACAATAAATTTGTAAACTTTAAATATGTAAAGATGTGTAGAGAGTTATGATACAGTGATACAGTGATACAGATAGAGTATCTATTTGCTGTTTTCTGTTTGCTGTTAGCTATTCCCTATAAAGTGAACACTATATAGTACATTTTGTACTATACAGTGTACTGTATACAGTACATTTTGAGGTATAGGAGGAATTCAGACACAAATTAACTAATTAATTGCAATTTGTGTGTGGGTTGGTTGCATAAACAAGCCGACACATTTGCACAAAGAATGTGTGTGCGGATCATCTCTAAAACCGCTTTACTGCTGCACCATGGTGATCATAGTGTGAAAACACATGTGCATCAGTTGTACAATTACTTCATGGTGCATTATGGGTAACAAGCACTATATTGGGAGCCAGAGAATACACCTAAATTTAAACACAAAATAGAACCCCAAAAAGTGCATGATATAAGGCAGTGAGCCAAATTGAACAAAGCACTAGTAGTGTATGTGTGTGTATGTGTATGTGTGTGTGTGTGTGTGTGTGTGTGTGTGTGTGTGTGTGTGTGTGTGTGTGTGTGTGTGTGTGTGTGGTGTGTGTGTGTGTGTTACCCTGTAGAGGGGGATGCTGAGTTTGGTCAGCAGCAGCGTGACGGCGGCTCTCAGGGAACGAACAAAGTCCACCAGCCCACTGCTCTCTAATTGGCCCTCCTCATCACCAATCAACAGGTTCTGGACGCTCCCATTGGTCGTGCTGAACACATGACTCTGAAGCCACGTCCACTCCTCTCTGTCAGCCAATCAGAAGAAAGAGTTACTGACTTGTTGTTCAACAGGTACATTTGATATTACATTCTTACAATCTTAAAATCTGATTTGAATCCAAAATGTTACAAATCCAAGTCATCCGATTAAAGGATCATCTGACCACGCTTTTATAGAGACATTATCATCCGAAACAAAAACAAGAGAGACAACACAACCAGAACAGGAGTTCAAAATAACTCACCGATTTTAAGAGGTAGATTTAAGCAGAGACGATTACACATGTAGTGCATAGGAGAAGACTATTCTAATGAGTACCGTTGTAAGATTGAGTTAATAGATAGTTTGCAGATTGTGTTTCCCTCAGATTCTCTGGCTGAATCTTCCAGAGCAGAGGACCGTAGACATTAAACGCTGCATTGCGCATCTGCAACGTTTAACTCCAAATCTTTGAACATAGCTGTCGAGGTGAGGAAGCACCTGGAGACGTGGGGGTTGTGCCGGACCCGGGTGTGGCAGAGCAGGCTGGGCAGCCTCTTGGGGACCAGGACTCTGATCGCGTCCACGGAGCTGCACAACTTTAGGATGCCAACATAGAGACCCGCCTGGGGCCACTGGAGACTGTGTCTGTGGTAGGACAACTTCTCCTGGGGGAGGGGGGGGGGGGCACATTGAGACAGAGAGAGACAGAGAGGGATGGAAGAGAGGGTGAAAAACAATACAGAGACACAGGGAGGGGAGCAGAGATGGCGATACCAAGAGAAGGGGCGAGAGAGGGAAAGGGAGAGGGATGGGGGTATGGAGAGAGGGAGAGAGAGAAACAGAAAGGGGGAGAGAGACAGGGAAGAAAGAGGGGGGAGAGACAGAGTTAAGATTATGTAAATATATGACTCTTTCTCTTTAAAATGTAGCACCACTTTAGCAGACACTTTGATCAAAACACCCAGAACTCTCTCTGTTGAACCCAGAACACTCTCCCTGTCTGTCTCTCTCTGTCTCTCTCTCTCTCCCTCTTTCTTTCTCTCTCATTCACACACACACACACACACACACACACACACACACACACACACACACCCCCCCCCCCCCCCCCACCTGGAGCTGCTCCGTCAGCGTGTCTATGGCGGTGGGTTCCGGCAGCAGGGCGGTGCGACTGCGGTTCTTCTCCAGCCGTGCCTGGGGGACCCAGTGGAGTGGGGGCTCTGGGGGACTGGGGGACAGGGTGGGGGTGGGAGGTTAGAGTGAGGTGGTAGTCTGGGCCCTAACCCTGGAGGTAGTGGTGGGTTACCCTACCGGTTTCCTCATGCAGTGTCTCTATGACACTTGTTTAAAGGTTATATGTATATTTGACCTTATTTTACCACCAGGTGTGAGAGCAGGGGTGTCTCCACCCATTTGATTGGCACACCCTGAGCACCACCCTTACTGTATAAGGGCATATTATGTGTATTGTGTACACTACTTGTACATGTATACTTCAATGTACGCACGTTAGTTGAAAGGACAACTGCTCAGGGATGGCGTGGACGGCGTGAGAGGTGTGTGTTTACCAGCTAACCTGAGAGGGTCGGAGATCTCCTTGACGGTCACCAGCAGCACGTTGCCGTGGCTGTCCTTCAGGGGTTCGTAGTACACCTGACCCAGGTCCATAGTGCCCAGGGAGGACTACAGCAGGACCAGGGCGGGGGGAGAAGAAAGAAGTAAGTACTGTGGAGGAGAAAGTGATGGAACGTTGTTCATGGTCATATAGCCTAACCCCCCATCCCTGTAATCATATGCATATAATAATATAATCATTATATAATAATAGTATATAATATAACACCACTACTATACTATAACACTAACACTACTTTTATACTATAAAACAAATACAAAAAATAATATATTATATAAAAACACTATACAATATAATAATACTATCATATGATAATACTATATAATATAACAATACTATATAATATAATAATACTATAATATAACAATACCATATAATATAATATTACTACAATATAATAATACTATGTCATTTAATAATATAATATAACAATACTATATAATATATAAATGTTTTAATTAATTATATATATATATATGAATTATATCATATTAAAGCACTCTGCAGTACACCAGGTGTGTCTCTGCATACCTGTAGCTGGGCGACGGCCCGGAGGATGTTGTTGCGGTTCTGGATGAGGGAGGAGGGGGAGGAGTGGGAGGAGGACAGGGCCTGCTGGAGCCAGGGCACCTGCCTCCACGCACACGACAGCTGGGGAACACCAACCCCACCAGACGTCAGTAAGTGCAATAGCTTAGATTGGCCACTTTATCCAAAAAGATTCATGATTCACGTTCCACCTTCCATGTTTTTTACAATACGTTTAGATACAAGGTTTACCTATTTTCTCATTGGATCAAACACGATAGCACTTTGATCTAAATCAATAAAAGATGTCTACTCCAAAAGTTCCAAAAGTGGGTTGACCAATGAGTCATCGACGGTCTATAACATGTAACCACTGAACCAGGATTCATTCACCAAACCCAATCCTGTCTAAGGTGTTTACATGACAAATTATATGTGATTACACAGCATTATGCTGAAGGGTGAAGGGTGGTTGGGGGGGGGGGTACTTTGTTATGTAAGTAGGTGGGTGGATAGGTAGCAACCTAGCAGAGAACAAACGTAGGAACACATACGTTGATCCACTGTAAATGTTCATCGTCAGCTAGAGCAGTTTCTAGCGGTCAGCTGCATCTGGGTGTGCGTCATGGACTCTAACCTTTGCAAACCACAGGAAGTCGTGGGTGATGGAGGTGGAGCAGCACTGGATCTCCACCAGGGGCAGCTGGTCATCTGCGGTCACAAGGATATTGTCCTTGTGGTAGAAGACAGTGGCCATGTACACGCCCCTGGAAACACCACACAGGCTGTCAGCGGGGTTAACAAACACACATCAAAATGAACCGTTTGAATAAAGTTAGACAGTGTCCCATTATTAACATTATTAAACCGTAACTACACCAATATTACCTAAGACAATCCTATTTAACTTACTAGTAGTACTGTAGTACTAGTCCACTATAGATTGAAGGTGTGTAGTACAGATATTGTAGTACCATGGCTAGGTAGTAGTATGATCTTGAAGTAGTACTACTTTAGTAATACCTCTGCAGGTGGCGGACGAACTTGGTGGCGGACTGGAAGAGCTGCTTGATGCCCCGGGACACTGCCAGGCGCTTGCTGGGATTCTGGGTCTTAGCGCTCTCTGGAGGTGTGGAGACAGCGTTACCTAGCAACCGCATCAGCATTACCACCGCACGGCTGCTTCCAGAGGAGTGCAGTGTTGCCTAGCAACCGCATCATTATCACCATCATACGGCTGCTTCCAGAGGATCACAGCGTTACCTAGCAACCGCATCACCGCACGGCTGCTTCCAGAGGAGCACAGCATTACCAAGCAACCACATCACCATCACCACATAGCTGTGGTTCTCATCGCCTGTGCAGTATTTTCAGTGTGTGTGTATGTATATATATATATTTGTATTAGTGTAGTACCTATGAAGTAAGTATTTATATTTATTTTATTTATTACCAGTATTTTTATTTAGTACCTATGCAGTATCCGCGATACCGGGGTTCTCTGATCTCCTCCATCACCTTCCTGAGAACCCCCTCCTGAGTCCTCTCCCCCCTGAGAGACTTCACACCTACACACTCTGTCCAGCCTGCAGACACACACACACACACATGCACACACACACCCACACATATTTGTATGCCATTGCAACAGCAGTATTATTGTGAAATCTATTAGAGGGCTGCAGTTCTGGTTACTTACTGGAGGGGGCAGCACTGACTGGAGTGGAGCACTGTGTCGGCCCCCAGCCCTTCACATTGTAGGCACTGACCCTCACAAAGTAATGCACTCCCTGCAAAGACACTTAAGTTAGCGTACTGTACGTGTGTGTGTGTGTGTGTGTGTGTGTGTGTGTGTGTGTGTGTGTGGTTACCGTGGTTAGTCCAGTCATTTTGTGTGAGGGGGTCTTGGTGTCGGTCACTTCCACTGAACCCAGGATGTTTTTGAAACACGGGGAGGAGCTCCACTCCACTGGGGGGGTTGGGGGGAGGGGGGGATGGGGGGGGGAGAGAGAGGTCAGAATAATATTACATATGTCAGTATCTATCTATCTATCCATCCATCCCGCCTTGCCTCCCTTACATCTACATCTAGTGACCAGGCCAGTGGCCTGGCGGTCTGGCATATATCCCCCCTTCCCTCCCTCACCTCTATATCTAGTGACCAGACCAGTGGCCTGGCAGTCTGGTTCTCTGATGCCCACGAAGAGGGAGGTGATGCTGGTCACCAGGAGCACCACGTGGCCCGGGGCTCCAGGCAGCTCTGGAGGAACACAGGTACACAGATATCGTCAATAAAGCAGTAGAAGTATAACAGTGCTATAATACATACAAACATAGTGGTACCATATAGTAGTCCCTTTAGAATGTGACCACCTGCTACCATCTTCATCTGCTCATGCTTTCTCCACCCTCTCTTGTTCCGTCTCTGTTACCTCTCCATCTCCTCTCCGCTCTCATCTCCTCTCACCCCATCTTCTCTCGTCTCTCCTCTCCTCTCC